>SJYC01112972.1:0-37288 GCA_006408675.1 Madoqua kirkii
TGATGCTAAAGCTGAAACTCCAGTACTTTGTCTACCTCATGCAAAGAGTTGACTCATTGGAAAAGACTCTGATGCTGGGAGGGATTTGGGGGCAGGAGGAGAAGGGGACGACTGAGGATGAGATGGCTGGATGGCATCACTGACTTGATGGACATGAGTCTGAGTGAACTCCGGGAGATGGTGATGGACAGGGAGGCCTGACGTGGTGCGATTCATGGGGTCTCGAAGAGTCGGACACGACTGAGTGAACTGAACTGAACTGATGGTTGAATTGTATTCCCCCAAAGTTCATGGTGGTACTAGTGGTAAAGAACCTGCCTGCCAATGCAGAAGATGTAAGAGACGTAGGTTCTGTCCCTGGGTTGGGAAGATCCCCTGGACAAGGACATGGCAACTCACTCCAGTATTCATGCCTGGAGAATCCCATGGACAGAGGAGCCTGGCAGGTTATGGTCCATAGGGTCACAAAGAGTAGACAGGACTGAAGCACTTTGTCTTGCTTGTATGGTTGAATTCTGTTTCCCAAAATTCATATGTTGAACTCCTAACTTTCAGCACCTAAGTGTTTGACTTTACTTGGAGATATGCCCTTTATAGAGGTTATCAAATGTATATCAGGTCTTTAGTGTGGACTCCAATCCAATATGACTGGTATCCTTAAGTAAAGGGGAAATTTGGATACAAACAGGCACAGAGGGAGAGACTGGGGTGATGCTTCTACAACCCAAGGAATGTCAAAGATTGTCTAAAGACTGCAAGAACCTGGGAGAGGACTGGATAGATTCTTCCCAACCCTGCCTCCACCTTTATCTTGAACATATAGTCTCCAAAATTGTGAGACAATAGATTTCTGTTGTTTAAGCCACTCCGTTTATGATACTTTGTGAGAGCTATTATAGAAAGCTGATACAGGTAGTTACTCAATTCTTTGAGATTTAATTTTCTTTTCCTTAAAAGTAATATTTGTCTATTGACTGTGCTCCATTTTTCTGTTGTTTTGTGTGGGCTTTCTCTAGTTCCAGTGCTGGGGCTGGTCTTGGTTGCGGTGTGCTGGCTTCTCATTGTGATGACTTGTTGCAGAGCACGGGCGTTAGGCCCACAGGCTTCAGTAGTTACAGCTCTGGGGCTTAGTTGCCCTGAGCCATGTGGGATCTTCCCAGAGGGGAGACTGAACCTGTGTCCCCTGCACTGGCAGGCAGATTCTTAACCACTGGACCACCATAATTTTTTTTTTTATCCCTAACATTCAAGTGGTAATTTTAGCAGTGATTTCCATGTGGCCCCTGGACCAGTAGCATCAGCATCACCTGGGAAGTGGTTAGAAATGTAAATTCTCAGGTCCTTATTCTGAATTTACTGAATCAGAATTTCTGGGAGTGAGATTCAGAAATTTGTGTCTTAACAAGCCTTAATGCATGCTTAAGTGATTCTGACACACACTTAAATGTGAGAACTGATAGCATGGTAAAAAGAACTATATTGGAATAACCTTTTTAAAGTTCTTAGCATGCATGCTAGTGCTTGATATATAGTAAGTACTTAATATATGATAAACCACACTAAGATCTCAAACATTTGTAGAACACTTAAGGTGTTCCCATTACTGGAGGTATGAAGATATGTAAACTATGGTTGTTCAATAAATGGGTGGAATTCACTACCATGGGGAAGACATTTAGGCTAGGATTAATAATAGTGCTTTTAGGTGTTATAATATTATCACTTAAAACATTCTTTGCAGACAGAGTAGATGCACCAAGGTAGTAGAAAGTCAAAGCAGATGTTTTAGATAGATAGATGTAGTCAAGTACAGAATGTCATTTATAATTATAAAAATCATGTTTGGCAATTTATTTTCTTTTTCAACTTTTATTATTTAAATTAATCTTCAGAACAGATTTGTGGTATAAGACACTACTAGAGGAACCATGAAAGTACATAACTATTAAGGATATAATATTAATTCCAGTATATTATTGTTGGGAAGATTAAGTAATATTCATACAATAGTCTTAAAGCAGGACTGGGCACATAGGGAGCTCTAAGTCTTGTCGCCGTTGCTATTTCCTGAAATTATTTTTATCTGCCTATGTTGTTTACGTTGTTCAAATATAAAGAGCTTAACTGGTCAGAGTCTTGTTTCAAGCTCTTGGCAGATGGTGCCCACGTCTATTTCCACTGTCACACAATCTCTCATATGAGACATGTAAGTTTTTCTCAGCCCTTGCTATAGTTCCTGTGACTACTTCACTAGTACATATACTCCTGTGACATGTGACCCAATTTAAATGGCAATAACAAGATGTTCCACCTCAGTGCTCAGCAGCTGCATGTTCTGACATTTTCAAAGAACAGTCGATCCCTGGGTTCATGATTTTTGGATGGATAGTTGGAATGGTGCACATATAGAGTAAAGGAGAGTGTATCAAGCCCCAAGACGATTCAGGGGCTTGAGAAATCAGTTTGATGTTTCCCTCTTAGTTGGGGGTAGAAACACAGAGATCTTTCTGGCCACAGGCTATCTGGAAGACATGAACTCTGAAATGAGACACTGTGGACCCAGATGCAGTCGCTTTGTGAACGAGGACAGCTTCATCCTCCACGAACCTCTCACGTGAACTCATCTTCCTTCACACTCAAGGTCTTCTGAACTCCAAGTTCAGCCTCTCTTTCCAGCATGATGTCCTACAATTCCTTTCCACACTTAAGCAGTTCCAGCGAGACCATATATTTCATTTAACCACATCCCTGAGTGCTAGAACTCCAGTTGTCAGGTGTGAGCTGGGGGCAGTGTACTTGGCAAGGGAAAAGGCCTCTTGGATTATTGCTACAGCTGCTCCTATGGAAACTTCTGCATTTGCCCTAGATTTAAGCCACTTAAACGGGCGTGTGGGGAAATATAGACTTGGAATCTAGAAAAAATGATATAGATGAACCTACTTGCAAAATAGAGACATAAATGTAGAGAAGAAACATGTTCATCAAAGGGAGAAAGAGCAGCAGGATGAACTGGGAGATTGGGATTGACATATATACACTACTATGTATAAAATGGATAACTAATGAGAACCTAGTGTACAGCACAGGGAACTCTGCTCTCTGCTCTGTGGTGACCTAAATGGGAAGGAAATACAAGGAAGAGGATATATCTATATATGTATATAGATATATGTATATATTTATATGAAAGTGAAAGTATTAGTCACTCCAGCGTGTCCGACTCTTTTTGACCCCATAGACTGTAGCCCACCAGGCTCCTCTGTCCATGGATCCTCCAGGAAAGAATACTGGAGTGGGTAGCCATTCCTTTCTCCAGGGATCTTCCTGACCCAGGGATCGAGCCCATTGTAAAGCAACTATACCCCAATTTTAAAAAAAAAAATCTCTATTTTTACTTTTTTCTTTTCCCCTTCTCTCTACTCCCTCTAATTAATTTTTCCCCAACTTTCTGCTCTCATTTCTTAAGCACCCTTTCACATCCACCCTTCTCCATTTCCACTGCTCTTGACCTCATGATGGTATTCTGGGGGGATAATAGTCGGCAAAGTAATGTCTCTGCTTTTGAATATACCATCTAGGTTGGTCATAACTTTTCTTCCAAGGAATAAACGTCTTCTAATTTCATAGCTGCAGTCACCATCTGCAGTGATTTTGAAGCCCCACAAAATAAAGTCTGACACTGTTTCCACTGTTTCCCCACCTATTTCTCATGAAGTGATGGGACCAGATGCCATGATCTTCGTTTTCTGAATGTTGAGCTTTAAGCCAACTTTTTCACTCTCCTCTTGCACTTTCAATCAAGAGGCTTTTTAGCTCCTCTTCATTTTCTGCCATTACTCCTTGAAAGAAAAGTTATGACCACCCTAGACAGTATATTCAAAAGCAGAGGCATTACTTTGCCAACTAAGGTCCATCTAGTCAAGGCTATGGTTTTTCCTGTGGTCATGTATGAATGTGAGAGTTGGACTGTGAAGAAGGCTGAGCACCAAAGAATTGATGCTTTTGAACTGTGGTGTTGGAAAAGACTCTTGAGAGTCCCTTGGACTGCAATGAGATCCAACCAGTCCATTATGAAGGAGATTAGCCCTGGGATTTCTTTGGAAGGAATGATGCTAAAGCTAAAACTCCAGTACTTTGTCTACCTCATGTGAAGAGTTGACTCATTGGAAAAGACTCTGATGCTTGGAGGGATTGGGGGCAGGAGGAGAAGGGGATGACAGAGGATGAGATGGCTGGATGGCATTATGGACTCAATGGACGTGAGTCTGAGTGAATTCTGGGAGTTGGTGATGGACAGGGAGGCCTGGCGTGCTGTGATTCATGGGGTCACAAAGAGTCGGACACGACTGAGTGACTGAACTGAGCTGAACTGAATGGGCAGTTGTGAGTGTTCTTCCCTTCCTCCAGAATCTGTTCCACGGTAGGGCTTGGAGATCCACTATAAATACTTCAGTCTAGGAATAAAGGAAGGAAAGACAGGATTCCTTTGGGCTTTAAGAGTTTATGCCAACAACTTTCCAGCCACAGGAGACTCAGACCTAACCAATGGGAGTCAAGTCTTCCCTGACATACTTCCATATACACATGCAAACATTTCATTCAACACATGTTTACTGAGTATCTATACTATTGCTATACCCAGTTAAGTCCTCATGGATGTGACTGATAGTGAACAAAACAGATTTTATCCCTTATTGATGTTGATCATGATGAATATCACCCTATGACCTGAAATCCCTTAAGTGTCTCAAATATAACCCTTTTCAATAGGTTGCAGTGTTCTTCCTCTTTCGATATGCCCATTTTTTCTGATGGTCAGGAGTTCCCCTCCTGATTTTTCCTTTGAAACAACAGGTACATAGGAAGTACAATGGAAAGAGTGTAGGAACTATAGGACACAAGGAGGTCTAGGTTCTTCCCAAACCAGCTTGGTAAAATTGGCCAAATATAGTTTTTGGTTAAAAAAAAACAACTATTTATTTGGCTGTGCTAGGTCGGAGAAGGCAATGGCACCCCACTCCAGTACTCTTGCTTGGAAAATCCCATGGACAGAGGAGCCTGGTGGGCTGTGGTCCATGGGGTCAAGAAGAGTCGGACATGATTGAGCGACTTCACTTTCACTTTTCACTTTCATGCATTGGAGAAGGAAATGGCGACCCACTCCAGTGTTCTTGCCTGGAGAATCCCAGAGACAGGGGAGCCTGGTAGGCTGCTGTCTTAGGGTCGCACAGAGTCGGGCACAACTGAAGCGACTTAGCAGCAGCAGCAGCAGCAGCAGCAGGTCTTATGTTGCAGTATGTGAGATTGTCAATCTTCAGTCATGGCATGCAGAATCTTTAGTTGAGGCACATGGAGTTCAGTTCTCTGATCCTTGATCAGGTGTAGAACTTAGGCCCCCTGAATTGAAAATGCAGAATTTTAGCCACTGAATTACTAGGGAAGTCCCCAAATGTAGCCTTGTATCTGTGGGGTAAATGCCTAGAGCACTGGTCATGGGTGAATGGAGGGCTGAGCTCTGAAGTGGTAAAGAAAGCTAGCACTGAATTTTTACCTCCTTTGAGTTTTTGTCCTGTAAAGTAATGCTGGCCACTGCAATCAATAAACACTCACAATATATATGTGTTTTCTGTCTACATCATGTTCAATTAGTGAAGGAATCTGTATCCAGTTACTCAACATCCCAGCCAGCCATGAATTTTATTATCTTTAAGATGTGAATCACAAGAATACTCTGCATATGGACATCCATACACCAGATGAGGGAAGAGAGAGAATAGAAGACTTCAAAGAAATGTTACAGACTAAGCTGAAAGAAATATACATCTGGGGACTTCGTTGGTGGGTCCAGTGGTTAAGACTCCATGCTTCCAGTGCAGGGGGTGTGGGTTTGATTCCTGGTTGGAGAACTTAAGTCCCACATGGCTCAGGACACAGCCAAAAATTGAAAAAAAATTTTTTTAAAAAAAGAAGTGCACATCACTTGCCCAAATTCCATTGACTAGAACTCAATCTCTTGGATGCATCTACATGCAAGGAAGGCCAAAGTTATAACCCACCCATGTGGCTAAAAAGAAAAGGACACTAATTTGCTGAAGCATTATATGCCATAGCCTTCTTTAAGAAAATAAACTTTGGACCCTATATCACACACACACACACACACACACTACAAGCACCAAACACATGAAAAAAATAGAGATTATTTTTACAGTTTAACACAATTCCTAAAGTTGCCAGAGAAGGCAATGGCACTGAAGGGAAAAAGTTAAATTTTAAAAAGTTTTCTTTGTCCTGTTAAAACCCCAGAGGCAGGCCATACCTCATGGAAAATAGCCTGCCCCTTATCTGATGACTCATGGTCTCCTGACCTTTGCAGAAGCCCCCCACCCAGAATGGTTATTTTTATGTTAATCCTTCCTGGAGGCTGTTTTTCTGAGAATTAGCCAAACCTCTGCGGGGTGGTCAGTTGGCTGTTTAGACTTAATAACTTGCAGACCTGTCCCTGTAAAGGTCAAGCCTTGCCCACCAATCAAACGTCCTCACCCCACCTGTAACCCCATCTGTACCTGCCTGTGGCCCTCGGGTATAAAAACTTCTCCGTAACGACACTCGGGGTTCGTTCCTCCTCGGAGATGACTAAACCCTGGCGCGCCGGTTCAATAAATCCTCTTGCGGTTTGCATCGAATCCGGGTCTTGGTGGTCTGTGAGACGATGGTCCCAGTGATTAGGCCTTCTCCGGGTCTAACAGCACCCCACTCCAGTACTCTTGCCTGAAAAATCACATGGGAGGAGGAGCCTGGTAAGCTGCGGTCCATGGGGTCGCTAAGAGTCGGACAGGGCTGAGTGAATTCACTTTCACTTTTCACTTTCATGCATTGGAGGAGGAAATGGCAACCCACTCCAGTGTTCTTGCCTGGAGAATCCCAGGGACAGGGGAGCCTGGTGAGCTGCTGTCTATGGGGTTGCACAGAGTCGGAAATGACTGAAGCAACTTAGCAGCAGCAGCAGCAAAGTCGCAGTCCCCAGAATAATAAACACTGATACTCAGGTTCCTTAGAGAAAGGGACCAGATAATATGTGATGGGTATTTGCCGATATCATTTGGAAGCCTCTCTTATAATAAGGGCTTCCCTGGTGGCTCAGATGGTAAAGAATCCTCTTGCAATGCAGGAGACATGGGTTCGGTCCCTGGTTGGGAAGATACTCCTGGAGAAGGGAATAGCAACCCACTCCAGTATTCTTGCCTGGAGAATTCCGTGGACAGAGGAGTCTGGTGGGCAACAGTCCATGGGATCTCAAAGGGTTGGACATAACTGAGAGACTAACACTTTTCACTTTATTGCTAATCTGGCCTGGGGTTGAAGTCTTTGAGAATTCGTCTTTTGGAAAATGAGAGAGGGAATTCCCACTGCATCAGTCATGTACAGCTGTTACCTGCCCAGTCTCTCCAATTATGGCCCAGGGGGCAAATATTTCAAAAAAGATTTGACATATTTTCTTTACAACCTACAAAGTAGAAGACAGAAATCCATATGGAAAAGAATCTGAGAAAGTACTTTATTTCTTCTATCACAATCCTATCTCAATGCTGAGTCAGTGAGTAGAGGGGTTCTCATATCTCCTGGGTTCATATACGGAATCCCAAAGTATACACCCTCAAAGTTCCAATTCTAAGGGCCCTTTCATCTCTATCTACCTACTGGGTCAAGAGAAGCTGAGCTTAAGGTTGACCCTGAGATTTAGTCATGGCCCTACCAGTAAATGAACCAGTGAACTCCTTAAAGTGGACCTGAATTCTCATGAGAAAAGAACAGTGCCAAGGGTGAACTTCGGAGCAATAGGAATTACACATGAATTCTAACTCTCTCACTTTAACTTTCAATGTCTCTGTTTAGCATCTGTTAAAATGAAAGAAAAGACATTTACACCTCAGAGTTGCTATAAAGATGAAATCAGACAACTTCCCTAAAACACACAACACAATGCCTGAGCCACAGCGGTCACGTGATACACTTGAAAGGTAAAGAGCTCTCTTCAGAGAGGCTAAAACAAAGCAACAACACAGAACAGTTCTGGACTGAGTACATATACAAAACCATATAAACCAAACAGCAATTACTAGCAACCAATAGAAATCTTTAGGCAATATTATAATTATTTTCTGGACTCCATTGCCTATTGCCACAAACAGAATGTGCTCTGATTTTAGTCTGGAAGAGTCTGTATTTATATACATCTTTAAATTAAAAGAAAAAAAAAAGATCAAGCTGGGTTTAGGGTCCTATCACTTCCCCTCACTCTCTAAATATGGGAAAGAGAAGACTAAGGCTAAGGCTGGGGCTGTTGAATCCATAAACTTTATCACTATTATCCATCATGAGTTCCAGCAATTTCTTTGGGGAAGACAAATTCCTTTAGGGGAAAAAAAAAATCAAGGCAAGCACTGAAGCCCAGTACAACCCTATCTAGAATTCTTGATTCCCTAGATTAAGTGGAACATACAAAATATTTCACAAACCTCTTAGTTGATGTATCCTGGAGATATTAACTCATACTGTCATGCGAGTGTATGTTCCTTGGTTCTTTTTGTCTCATCACAACAAAGATTTGGAGTGATGCTCTGAGGTCTTGGATAGACTGTGTTATAGTTCTCAGGTCTTGAATGGACCATGTTATAGTTCTTAGACAAATCAGTGTTACAGCTCAGTGTTACAGCTCTATTTTATTTAGAAGATAGCAGGAAAATCCATCTTCTAGGCGTGAGGGCACATCAATCTAAAGACACAAGGAGAAGAGGGCCCCAGCATATGGGGGGGGGGAGTGGGGCGGGGGAGAGAGAGAGAGAGAGAGAATGAGCAAGAGCTAGCTTTGGCTCCTCTATTTATATGTTTATCTCTCCTTGGGGCTGTCCTATGTAAACTGGGCCAGCCAGGAGTGTTGTTTGTTTTACCTGAAGTCCTCACTCCGGTCCTCGGACCTACTTTTGTTCTATTTTTGAGGGCTTTTCTCTTCCTGTCTTTTAGCCACTGCCATTTTGGACTCCTTTTCCCTATTCTACCTACCTAACATTCCCCCCTCTTCCTAGATCCAGAGGTTCAAACCCTCCAGTCTTATACCATAGCCATTGGACAATTCCAACAGGATATACGCTTGTGGGGTATGAACCAGGACCCCAAAGATTCTAAAGAGTCACCAGTATATACGCTAGGGACTCAAGTCCTAATTAAAGTCTGGAAAGATGGGTCCCCAAAGGCTCAATTCCAGCCCACATGGAAGGGCCATGGAGTATATAGCGGCATCTCATAAGGACTAAGATCAACTTGTTCCTTAGGGGCAATGCAGGTGCAGAAGAGAGCTATTGGTAAAGCCTCCTTCCATCCCAGGGAGGTCTCCTGGGTTATCTTTTTTATTGCTAATTTTAAGAATTGATTGGCTCTTTCTACTTTTTCTGAAGATTGATGCCTCCAGGCACAATGGAGATAATAAGTAATGCTCAATGCTTTCAAGACCCCTTGGGTGACCTTAGAAGTAAATGATGTCCCATTGTCACTTTGTAATGACCTGGTCAGACCAAATCTTGGAATGATTTCATGGAGCAGTTTTTTTTTACCACCTCCTCAGCTTTCTCAGTCCAGGTGGGAAAGCCTTCAATCCATCCTGTGAATGTATCTATTATGACTAATAGGTATTCATACCCTTGAGAAACTGGCATCTGGGTGAAGTCCATCTGCCAGTCCTCTCCTGGCTAGGCCCCACGTCATTGGACAGGCTGGGCCAGCTCGGATCTTTGAGCTCCTTGGAGGTTGTTTAATTGGCAAGTGGGACAGGAGGAGACCACCTGTTTTATGGCTGTTTGGAAGCCTGTTCTTCTGAAGGACCATTCTAGTAATCTTTGGAGGGCCTTTTCTCCTAAATGAGTAGTGCCATATAAGGAGTTAACCAACTTCCAAAGATTACTAGGAAGGTCCATTTTCTGGACTCCATTGCCTATTGCCACAAACAGAATGTGCTCTGATTTTAGTCTGAAAGAGTCTGTATTTATATACATCTTTAAATTAAAAGAAAAAAAAAAGATCAAGCTGGGTTTAGGGTCCTATCACTTCCCCTCACTCTCTAAATATGGGAAAGAGAAGACTAAGGCTAAGGTTGAGGCTGTTGAATCCATAAACTTTATCACTATTATCCATCATGAGTTCCAGCAATTTCTTTGGGGAAGACAAATTCCTTTAGGAAAAAACAAAACAAACAAACAAACAAAATCAAGGGAAGAACTGAAGCCCAGTACAGCCCTAATCTAGAATTCTTGATTCCCTAGATTAACTGGAACATACAGAATATTTCACAAACCTCTTAGTTGTATATCCTGGAGATATTAACTCATACCTTCTCAACTCACTTCCCATATTTTAGGGGCAGGGAGAGAGTAAGAAAGCTTAAACTCAGATTCATTCCTCTCCTTTTCATTCAGTGCTCAACAGACACACACACACACACACACACACACAAACACACACACACACACACAAACACGCACACAGATTTCCAAGGGTGATCCCTGTCAAACAAACCAACAGTGGGGTTCTCTTTGGAAAGGTATAATTTGTAGGTATTCTGTTTCTTGCTTTACCAAAAGATGAGAGCCATTTATGTGGAATCCTACAGAGATTTATAGAAGCTTATTCAATTGGAAAATGAGAGAAGAGAGAGTGCCTAAGTCAAAAGAGGCTGTTGTATTAGATGATAAACAACTAGCTACCTACTCCTTACTGTCACTAAATGAGCTGGGCATAGCTTGATTCTTAGTCATAGGAATTTGGGAGCCTCACCACCCAGTCTCAGAGAGAATTATCAGGTATCTTGGAATGTCCCACTTGAATACCGCATGATAGAGACTGATTTCTGGAGTTCCACAGGAAAGATGGACAGGTTAAAAGAGACATTTTATTTCTCTGCAACCAGCCAGTTGAGCTTCAGAGAACTGGGCTGGAGAGAGCTACGTGTCTTAATTTAAGTTTCTCCAAGTTCCTGAGACAAAAGCTTGGATGCAGATAGTTTATTTGCAAGTTGCTTCTAGAATGCACAGGTGTAGATATGGAAAAAGCAAGACAGAAAAGATGGAAAAAAAGTCAATAAATACTCTCCTCTTGAAGGTCTTCTGAATAACTATAGACTGTATCTCAGAATTATCCCACCAGATGACTGCCTCTCATTTCTCATGTATTAAGGTTTGCTCTGCGGGTGTTCATTGTCCCCCACACACTGCCACTTCTGCATTGAGCCTGAGTGTGGTAAAGAGCTCCTGTGGCCTGCAGAGAGACCTCATGCAGAGAAGATGAAAGATATAAGTACTTTATCTGTGTAGCTGGGAACTCTGGTGGGCTGAGGAACCAACAACTGGGCATCAACAGCATCTACTGAAGCAGAATTAAAATGCAAAGAGTTTACCTTCCCCAGATCATCATAGCTGGTAAGAAGCAGAATTAACAATGGAACATGACTCCCTTGGGCTCTAAATTAGTAGCAGCCCAAGAAACTATAGCTTGCAATAAAATCTAATTTTAACACATGACACTCTCATTAAAAAAGTATGCTGTGACTCATTCCCTAAGATAGAAATCGAGATATCAGTTTTATTAAGTAAGAAGATATGGAGGGAAACTGGAATGGGAGAGAACTAAAATTGTATGGGATGATTAAAATAATCACTAGAAATATTAACAAGTAGAATTGACAGTGTGGAAAATTGAATTAGCTAAGCAGAAGGTAAACTCAAGACATAAATCCAGAACACAAATAAATAATAAACAGAGAAATGAAAGGAATCTTAGAAAATTTGACACTGAGCATGGAGTGTCAATATGCAAATAACAGAATCTCTTACAGATGATATGGCTAAGTGGATAATCAATACTGGAGCAATGGAAAGAAATGATTAAATATTCTAATATTCTAACCACACTTATAATAGATACATAATCATCAACTCACTAACAGCTAAATTGCTCAAGACCTATCTGAGGTATTTTTGAAGCAGGAAAGAGCTGTAAGGGTTGAAAAACAAAATTTATCAGGAAATAGTAACACTACTTATGGACTATTAATAGAGTTATAAAATGCTTTTTTGCATAACACACAACTATGCACATAAAAATACATGCCTGTGTTACAGATGTTATAGTTGTTTAATTGGTAAATTAGAAACTTGTAGAATCTCAGATAGTTAACTTTCCTAGTAATCAAAGCCATTATGAAGCCATTTCCCCCATGTGTATATTTCTTGCTTTGTCCCTTTCAAAGTTTTATATCTGAGAATAACGCTCGAGATAAGTTAACGAAGGTCATTCTCAGTCAACATACTTCCTAGCCCTCCATAACTCATAGACAGCACTATCCACCACTCAAAGTGTCTCGCACTTCTCCAGCGATACAATGCACACACATGTATCTTTGCATTTTAAAAGTATCTCTTAAATTGGGACATAATTTAGGGGCAGTCAAATTCATCTTTCATTGTATAGTCATGTAACCACCACCACAATCAACATACAGAACAATTCCTTCGGCCTGAAAAAGTTCCTCATGCCCCCTTTCCCCACCTGATGCCCACAGCAGCCACAAATCTGTTTTCAGTCCCTTGGCTTTGAAATTTCCAAACTTTTCTGTAGTTTTTGAACCTGGTTTCTATTCTTTAATATGATGCATTTGAAGTTTGTTTTGTTGCCTGTATCTGTAATTGACTCATTTTACTGCTGAGTGGTATTACACTTTATATGTGTACTACAGCTTGGTTATCCACTCATCTATTGAAGGTCGTCTGGACTGCTTGTAGTTTGGAGGTAATTATGAATGAATACAATATGAAGATTTTGCAAGTGCATGCTTTCATTTCACTTGCATGTGTGTGTGCTAAGTAGATTCAGTCATGTCCGACTCTGTGTAACCCTATGGACTGTAGTCCCCAGGCTCCTCAGAATACTGGAGTGGGTTGCCATGCCCTTCTCCAGAGGATCTTCCTAACCCAGGGATAGAGCCCGTGTCTCTTATGTCTCTTTCACTGGCAGCGAGGTTCTTTACCACTAGCGCCACCTGGTTAGAATGGAAATTTCTGAGTTGTAAGGTAAACCTATTGTTTAATTTTGTAAGAAAATATTCAACTATATACACAGCTGATAAAAGTGTGTGTATCCCCACAGTGCATTGTATATTGCACTGTTACTATTATAACCTCTATTGTTATACCTATGACAAGTATCTCTTAATATGCCTGAATCTCCCACTAGACTGTG
This sequence comes from Madoqua kirkii, assembly GCA_006408675.1. NCBI lineage: Eukaryota > Metazoa > Chordata > Mammalia > Artiodactyla > Bovidae > Madoqua > Madoqua kirkii. The sequence continues at coordinate 13,288 of SJYC01112972.1, forward strand.
AGGCCTCTGAAGGCAGGTGCTTCATTCTTTTGGTTCATCTCACCTCAGCCTTTAGTACAATTTCCAGCATGCTGTGAGTTCTTAGAATGTTGAAAGATCGTTTGCGGAAACGTATTGGAAGGCTGGTCCTCCATTCCAAGGGCCCAAAGAGACACAGCAGAATTCCATGTGGACGAGAGAGAGCCTAGCCCCTTGCTTTTGGGATAATGCACTTGTTTCTTTCTTACAGCATTCACTTGCCAGGCACATCCATGACCAAGAGGAGAGATGCATGGGCCAATAATAGGCAGTATTGTTAATGCAAGTTCCTGTGCCCAGCGCACAGTGAGGCCAAATAAACTGAAACGTCAAAAGTTTGGAGAAGAGAAAGGTTTATCGCAAGGCCATGCAAGGAGACAAGTGTCTCGTGCCCTAAAAATCCCTGAATGCCCCAAAGGTTTTCAACAAGGTCAAGATCCCAGGGCCTGTGATCCCCTCGCTACTGACTGACTGATGATGAGGTGGCAGGGTGTAATCACAGGGGTTAACTTTGCTCGTCCTTAGGCTCCAAGAAGCCTGAGGCTCTGTGCTCATGATCCTCAAGTAGTTAACATCTTCCATTTCGGGGAGAGAGGGAGGTTTTTACATATGCAAAACAACCGAGGAAATGTGCAAATACTATAATCTAGGTATTTCAGGGAGAAGCGAAAGCAGAGGATATGGTGGAAGGCCCCATAGAATCCTGCTCAGTTTCAGTAGGACACAGCAATTAAGAGCATAGAGCTCAGGGCTTTCCTGGTGCCTCAGTGGTAAAGAATCCACCTGCCAGTGCAGGAGACATGTGCTTGATCCCTGGGCTGGGAGGATTCCACATGCCCAGAGCTTGTGTGCCACAATATTGAACCTCTGTTTTGGAGCCCAGAAACTACAACTACTGAAGCCCAAGTGCCCCAGAGCCTGTGCTCTGTAGTGAGAGGAGCCACTGCAATGAGAAGCCCTCTCACTGCAACTGGAGAGTGGACCCTGGCTGCCTCAACTAGAGAAAAGCCTGCACATCTATGAAAGCTAAATAAATAAACAGCCTAGGCTCTGAAGTCAGGCTGCCTTAGCATTTGGATCTTGGCCACCATAATCATCAGCTGAAAGAGTTCATGCAACTAAACACGACAAAGCTCTTCCCTTGTTGGTATAAGAGTATCTATTGCAGAGGGATTGTTGTGAACAGTCAGTGTGAAATTTGATGTCAAGTACTTAGTCCATAGTAGATGCTTCATTAAGGGCTTCCTTGGTGGCTCAGATGGTAAAGAATGTGCCACCTGCACTGCAGGACCCCTGGATTTGGTCCTTGGGTTGGGAAGATTCCCCTGGAGGAGGGCATGACAACCCACGCCAGTATTCTTACCTAGAGAATCCCCATGGGCAGAGGAGCCTGGTGGGCTACAGTCCACAGGGTCACAAAGAGTCAGACACTTTTGAGTGACCAAGCACAGCTCAGCACAGATGCTTCATTAATACTTCTCACTAGGAGCACTCCTATATTTACTAGGCCAGAGCATCTCCCCAAGATGTCTGGTGCCAGGACACGAATTCCCCTAGTATGATTCTTTCCCTCTACAACAGTGATCTTTTCCAGAAACCTGCATTGCACTCTTCAAAACTTAACAGCCATGAAGTCCGCTTGAGTTTGCAGAAAGTGTGATCATTTGATTTCCTGTGCCCTTTTGTCTGGACTAAGGGATGTCAGATAGTTGATAAAACATTATTTGTGGGTTTGCCTTGGAAGGTATTTCTGAAAGAGATTAGCTTTAGAATTGGTAAGCTGAAAAAGAGTTCCCTTACCAACAGAGACAGGCATCATCCAATCCCGTGAGGGCTTGAATAGAATTAAAGGGTAGAGGAAGGGCAAGTTTACACTCTGCTTGACCTGGGAAATCCATCTTCTGCTGCCCTTGGGCATTGAAACTACAGATTCTGGGGCCTTCGGACTTCAACTGGAACTTAGATTATGGGCTTCCCTGGTTCTCAGGTCTTCAGGTTTTGACTAGAACCTACATCAGTACTCCTGGGTCCCTGACATGCAGACAGAAGAGCGCTGAAGATCTGTCTTTCATATGTATAAGCTGTTTTGTTGCTCAGTCATGTCCAACACTTTGCAACCTCATGAAGTGCAGTGCTACGCTTGTCCATATGTAGAAAATGACAGATAGTGATAATATGTAACCCCTATGGCTGGTCCATGGTACATGATCCAGAACTTTAAGCTACTTATTCAGTCAAGTTTATCCTGAAACATGGATAGTTTGCTGCCCAGTTGGCATTTCCTCTGGCATATGGGCTGCCCTGCCTCTGTTCTCTTTCCTTTTCCCAAGCCGGATAGAGCTGGTTTCCCTTTCAGACACAGACTTTACAGAGGGACTTGGGAAAGAAACAAAGGCTGAAGAACAAATCAGTCGGTTTCCCTCTGTTTAGAACCAGTTCTGTCAAAAGGTTGTATCTGGGGAGGAGTTTGCATCCTTTGGCTAAAGTAGGGGCTCTCCTGTGTATTTGTGTGTGCTCAGTCGTAGCTGACTCTTTGCGACTGTAGCCTGCTGGGCTCCTCTGTCTATTGGATTTTCCTGGCAGGAATACTGGAGCAGGTTGCCATTTCCTCCTCCAGGGAATCATCCCAACCCTGGGATAAAACCAGTGTCTCCTGCAGTGGCAGGCAGATTCTTTACCACTGAGCTACTTCGTTCTGAGTGTGTGTGTGTGTGTGTGTGTGTGTTAGTAGCTCAGTCGTGCCTGACTCTTTGAGACCCCATGGACTGCAATCCACCAGGTTCCTCTGTCCATGAGATTTTCCAGGCAAGGATACTGGAGTGGGTTGCCATTTCCTTCTCCAGGGGATCATCTCAACCCAGGGATCAAACCAGTGTCTCCTGCAGTGGCAGGCAGATTCTTTACCACTGAGCCACCTCGTTCTTAGTGTAGGCATCTATTAATCCCACCCTCCAACCTTGCAGGTTTGGGATGTTAATCCCTCTTGCTCTGGTCCCTCCCCTGTGTCAGTGCTTCCCTGACCCACCCTATTCCCCATCCCCATTCCCTGTTCATCTAAAGACAAACCGTGAGGCTGGTCCAGGGCAGAACCGACAGGTAGTCTGGGACATCGAGAAGTGTCCAGCGGTAGAGTTGCTGAGCGAGGTCCTGTGCCCGGTAGGACAGATGAAGCCCTTTGTTCCTGCAAATGGGTCTTTCCTGGCAGTGATGGAGCTGGCCTGCGGTCCAGCTCCGCTCATCCTCTGCAGCTGCAGCCATTATCCTAAAGTGGTTCTATTGATCTGCTGACTCTCTGTCTCCTGCCTGCTCTCCTCCCCTCCCCCACCAGCACCCCATGGTTGAGCTCCCAAATACTCTGTAAGAGCCAGCCTCCCACATGCAAGGCATTCTCTTTGGGGAAGGCAGGGGATAATGATTCTGAAGTTAAAGTAGATGGCGGTTCTTGTCTCTTGGGAAGGCAGATGTCCCCTTAGGAAAATCATTTTTAGACTGGCAAAGCCTGTGTCTCTGTTAAACATTACCTTCTCCTGGGTTTTAGTTTCTTGTGATTTCAAGTTTGGGTATGATCTAGGAGACATGGATGATATGAAAGTTTGATTTTGAAGCTGGCATGTTGACCAGCTATGGGGCATTTTGCAGTATTGCGCTACTAAGACCTCATTTTATTAATATATGATTGCCAATTATATTAATATTTATACAGTTTACAGGTAATCAAAATAGTTAAAAATGATTCAGGGATTTTGCAGAAGGTATGGTTATAAATTCCTTAAGTGTATGTATTCTTATTTTATTCTTCCCAATCTTGTGATATGACTATTATTATCCCCATTTTCAGGGGCAGAAAAAGAAATGACTTATAATTCATAAATCTAGCCAAACTGTAGACAGGGTACAAGCTAGGCCATCTGACATAGCAACTTCTTTTTCTCCATATGAAAAGCTGCAGGTATGATGATATTTGAGATCTGTGGCCTTCATCTGATTAAAGGATGCTGTATTGTAGGCATATTTGATACTGCTTATGAGACACTAAAACTTTTATTTTTCAAGTGGTGAGTAACACAAGTGTTCATCACCTGAGTGCTGGCCCGGCACGAGGACTTTTAACTGAAAAGCCCTCTGTTAGTCCCCGTAGGGCTCTTACAGTTGTGCTAAATATTTTGAAAGAATTTGCCACTGCTGTCCTTCCATGAACACATGACCTCCAGATGGTGATTTAAAGTCTACCCATCCAAAGTCTACAATTAAAGTCCGTTGAGAATCTCCCCCACTGCCCCCAGCCCCCGCCGCCACCCTGGGGATATGAAAAATCACAACATAGACGTGGAAGCTGCTTGGTTCTTATCCCTGGATGTGCCAGGTATACAGTGTCAGGGCAGGTCACAAGGAACAATATGGAATTAAGAGGACCAGAGGGCAGGATGCTGTCATGACCTTTAATTAAACTTACGATCATCTTATGTGCCTGGGCAGCAGGGACATTTAGAAGAGATGTATGGGCCTTCCCTGGACCTAGAATGAATTACTGCCTTGTTAGAATAAGAGTGAAAGGAGGTTTCTGAAGGAACCAGATTCTGATTATTAGTGAAGGCGGGAGAATGGCGCATCCGTGAGACAATCCCTGTACATAATTATTATTTATTACTATTGAACAATACTATCTGCTCTGCACCAATCCGGTTCACTGCCATATATAACATTGACATGCTCTTGGCCCTGCCAGATCAATACCTTCTACTTCAGACTATAGAGAGGACTTTTGTCCTTTATCTGCCCCCACTCCCTATTTTCACAATGGGAGATGTTTAAAGTGAGATGTAATTTTCAATTTTTTTAAGAGTAGCTCTTACAGATGTTTTTTGCTTTAGAGCAATATCTGGCTGTGTTTTAATTTTGTTGTTGTTGTTTGTTTGTTTTGGCTGAATCACAGTATACAATCAGCACTGTGGTTTTATTAGAAAAAGAAAACACAGCAGGTTTAGTATGACATGTTTGCAAAGGGAAGATAAGTGGAGAAGAATGAAAAAAGTAGAGGACTAAGAATCAAGATGTCTCGGATCCAATTTTAAACCTGTTTCTAGTGCAAAGAAGATGGGGCTCTTGCCATAGTTTTGCTCCTATGAGAGCTGGGGCTTAGCATTTAGCGATCTACGAGCCCTGGCTTCTTCATCTGTACAAAGGACTAAGTCAGAAGTGCCAAATATGCGCTGTGCACACTATCACTCATGATTGCTATGCCTGTAGCAGACATTGCTAATCAATAACCTTCTCCTGATAGAGCCAAAGTACAGTCTCAGCACACCCATAATAAATGAGGGTGATGTACTGATCAGAGTTAAAACCTAAAATGCTTGAATTATATGCTCACTCAGGTTTCTCCCAGTGTAGACAACTCAAGAGCCTGAAAGAGTGGCCAGCTTCCTGTAGATTTATGTCAGAAGGCTTTCATGTATTAAACTTATCCTTGACATAACTCTCTCAACTCACTTCAAAGAGGGAAGGCATGAGAAAAATTCCACAAGAAAGAAGACTCTGAGTCTAATACAGAAATATGCTTGTTAAATGATCGCATTGTTTACTCTCTAGCAGACTTGAAGCAAAACTACACTTGTTCTGGGTCTGTTCGACTTCAGTCTCCTTTTCTCCTTGTCTTGAGCAACACTCACTTCCTCTTTCTCTTGTAATTTTTTTGAATTCATTCTTAATAAAAATTCATAATTGTGGCACCAAGCCATGTTCTTGTCACTTTTGAGGGCTGATTTTCTGTAGACATTGTATAAATCATCTCCATTATTTATTGCTTCACAAGAAAAGAACTTAGATACGTGTAGCCACTTAAATGCAAAGTGAAAAAAAAGATGCACTCTGTAGGTGATGCCAAACATTAATTCTGCTGTATTATTCTGGAAGTGTATTCCAAATAGCTGTCTCCAGTGAATGTTTGTTTTACCATGTGTTTAGTTCTTTTTGTTACTGTGAAAAAAGTTAGTCTATTAAGTTCACATGATACATAATTATTCTATGATACCACTTGGAAAGAATATGCATTTTAAGTGACACGTACCTGTTATTTCTGATATGATCATAGGTACAACTGGTGGAAAGTTGTATCAGTTAGCCTTTGATTTTAAGAGTATCTTTATTTTAAATTATGTCTCTTTGTTCCTAGAAAGAGAAATATTGGTATTGTCATCCAAGGCTAAGTTTTGAGTAAAGACTGGGTAGAAGTGTTTTCATGACTGAAAGTATGAAGTTTTCATTTTATAAAATACCTGCACCACGCTCCTCAAGATGCAAGTGGCTCTTATAGTTAAGATTCTTTTAAATCAGTTTAATCTAGGCTGAACATGTCACAGAAAAGCAACAGGACTTTTATGTGACATGAGAGGGAGGGTGGGGGTCTCTGAAGTTCTTGAGAAGGAGGGCGGGAGGGGCTTCTGCATGAGAAATATTCATTTTAAATGGAAACATGAGTGAATGGACGAATGAATGAACCCCTTACTTGTGAAATGAGAGACAAAGTGATTTAACATAACGTATCCAAGCGTTGTGCTAATGCATTCTTGTGTGGGTCACTGTCATTTACTTATGATCATTATAGTAAGAGAAAGAAAGAAAGCATTTCTTTTCTTGTTGCTGCATCTCTGGCCAAGACTCTAAGTTTTGAGGAGCCAAGAATTTGATTCTGGGGACCACAATTTATGAATAGGGAAAGTGACTGCTAGTTATAGGTCAGGACACTGAGACCCTATTTTTTTTTTTTTCCCACATTCTGGCTCTCAGGTAATAAGCCAAGTCATAGCAGATCTACTGACCTTTCGCCTTTCGTCTTTAGCTGTTACCCTGTCTCCGTGCTTCCACAGATGATAACACAGTGATTCCCTCTTAGGAGCTGATTGGCTAAGGTAAGTCTTAGATTTAGGGCAGAGGTGAAGACAGCCTTATTTTAACCCTCTTATACAACCAGCGAGCTTTGTATTTTGTGTGTCTACAACAGAAGAGTGGTGCTTCCACATTTGCCTGGATGTTAATAAAGCAGGACTCTTGCTTTCATTGGTGGGGACTGGCTCCAGCCAGTGGGTGTTACTCCTAGGGACTATTCTGCCGTCCTAACGTGGGTGAGAAGAGCCCACCTTCCATGGGGGAAATGGAGCCATGAAACGCCCACACTGGAGCACAGACCTCTAAGGGATGCCGTCTGACTTTTGAATCCCGTTCTCATGTCTCCAGCAACATCCCTCTAAACTTGCAAACATTTGTGGGACTCCCAGAATTTCTTACCCTTATTTCCTGAAACATGTTGACAGGTTTTTGAGTAAAGGATTGAAAAGCCACAAAAACTCTTTCAGCTCTGTCAATATGTGCTGTATCTGGCAGATCAAAACAGAATTTTGTAGTGTAAATTTTGGACTTGTGTCTGTGAGCAGGTTTTGCTCATTTCAGCAACGTATATACTATCTTTGTGCAGGTTTTTACAAATGTGCATATAAGCTATAGTATATCTGAAATGTCTTTTATTTTCTTTACTTAAAATAATTGATTTGGGAATAAACACTTAAGTTCTCAAAAATGTATCTTTTGTTGTATTTTTAAAAATTAATTAATTTGGCTGGGTCAGTCTTAGTTGAGGCATATAGATTTAAAAATTAATTAATTTGGCTGGGTCAGTCTTAGTTGAGGCATATAGAACCTTAATTGCATCATATGAGGCCTTTCGTTGTGGCCCATGGACTCTTTAGCTGTGATATGCTAGCTCAGTTGCTCCATGGTATATGGAATCTTAGTTCTCCGACCGAGGATCAAACCCACATCCCTTGCATTGCAGGGCAGATTCTTAACCACTGGACCACCAGGGAAGTCCCTCTTTTTATACCTTTAATACTTGAATTTTAAACCCCTCCCACCATTCATGTGGGGAAGAGAATAAGTTATTCATCATACTTGATTAGGCTTCATCACCCCCAGACATATTTCCCAAAGCTCTTGGAAGTTTAATAACATTGATGCCAAGTTACACACCTTGACATGGGAAATTGACCAGAAGGAGACCTTCACCTAATGTGAGTTTGCTTAGACTTTTCTCTGTTAATCATCATTAATTAGAAATGCTAAGGACAAGAATTGGGGAGTAAAGAAGAAAACCCCTCACGTAAGAAAAGAATAGATTAAAGGCAATTGGCACTCTAAGCTTTTGCCATCAAGTCCTGGTGAAAAGCCCTGTTGGACACTCTGGCCAACAGATTCGACTCTGAAACTGGGGGATTTGAAATCAGCAATGGCTGAATCTAGATCATGCTTCTCACTCCCCCATCAGGATGGCATGACTTGCAAGCACCCCAATGAGCAATCACCAGCCTGTGTGGTTAAGATGGTGGCCTTTGATCAGCTGTGACCAAAGAGAAGGGGGCGAAGAGGCAATGTAGACTCCAGCCAATGGGGAGATCTGCCTTTTTATAATTGTGGCTCTTAACTAAAGATTAAAGGGTATAATTTCCCATGACTTTGAAGAACTGTTGCATTATATCAGCCACTGCATAGAATACTTTCTCCATGAGAATTTAGAGGCCAGAGTGTCCAACAGGGCATTTCACAGAATCAACACTGATCCCTCCACCCTCTTTTTCAGGTGTAGCTTTGGCTGCAGTGGGACCTTGAGCTCTTCATGCTGGTGAAACTGAGAGAAGCTCTGAGTGCTCTGTGACTCATTCCTGAGGCTGAGGGCTGTATCAGGCTCCGTTCAGTAGGGTTTTTTTTTGATAACAAGGGTTTGAAATATCCTTGTGACAGGAAATTCTCACTGTTATATTTGTGCTTTCCTGTTGGACCCAGTGGATTTTGTTTTCATTTATTATTTAATTTACAGACAGGAAAATCATTTGGGTCTGGAGACCTCTTGATAACACAGTTAATGCCATTGCCAGGACATCCCGGTGTGCACTAAGCCCTCGGACTCTGAATGGCTGTCCTTTCAAAGTTCCAGGTGTTGGTTTCAAGGGTGACCACGTGACATCCCATAATCACATTTATGAAAGGGCTAATTAAAAATACAGATGTCTTCAACTCACAATAGCCAGACAGCTGAAATACTTATTAGTATTTTTTTAATGTTACATCTCTATATACTCACTTCTTTCCAACAGAAAAACTAATAATAGATAACAAAGCCCAGACAGAAGAGCCCTGAATCCTTTTCCTCCCAATAAATGACATGATTTTGTTTTTTTAAATAGAGAAATTACCTAGTACTTCTACAAATTGATCTTTTACAAACATGCCTTTTTGGATTACTCTGTTTTCCCTTTCAGGAAGGCTCAGACACACAGTGTTGTTTATCTAGGGCAAGAAGGTTTTAAAGGTCTGCAGCCTGACTCCTCTAACGCAGAGCTGAGGATCATACAAAACAGCATCTGAGTCTGAGAACAGAAAACCATTAAGGACCCTTCAGCCTTAAGAGGCAGGTCTCTTGTACTGCAAACGTCAAGTAGTCTCTAACTTCTGGGAGGCAGAATAAATGGAAACATTATCATGTTCAAAAATGTCTTAGTGGTGTGTGGTGTGGGCTTAAGAACTTGGTCCTGATGAATGAAAAATCCTTTACAGAAATGTTGGGTTTGCATCTGTGAACCAGCGCAAATGCATTCCCCCTGCTTCGGCAAGTAAATACTTTGGACCTGAATGTATAGTTAAAATAGCCATCAAAAATACCAAATTTATGTCTGCCAAAAAGATGTCCTATTAAAGTACAAAGATGTCTTAAAAATGCGGACGTGACCTTTTGTTAACTTTCTTTCCTCCTCCCTTCACTTTTTTCTCTTTCTTTTTTCCCTTTCTTTCTTTTTCTTTCCCTCCTGTATGTCTTCCAATATAAAAAGCTGCTATTTTGGAGGGCTTGCTAGGTCAAGGACACTGTGCTAGGCACTTAGTTGGGTGCATGGAGATGAACAAAACTTGCTCTGGAGGAAGTCATAGACTATTAAGAATTATACTCTAGAGTCAGTTTGCAGAATAGGTTGCGGAGAGAAAAACTACAGAAATCAGAACATTGAAGAAAATAACACAGATTGTTGTATAATCTTTTTGTACAGCTCCAGGGAAGTTGGTGACATATATCAGGGCAAAGAAGTTGTGCATGTTTTAACCATCTCACCTACTCAGGGCAAGAGTGAAGATGAGGTACAGCTGGAGAAAGGTAGTATTAAGCCCTCCCCTCGTGTAGGATTCTCCTTTCTGGCTTTGCATCTCCGTATTCAGCTCTCAAGAAAATTGCATGTGCCTTTTCTGTCTACTCTCCTCTCTTTCATTTAATGCACTTCAGAAACTTTTTTTTTTTCTTTTGAGCATCCACTAAGGCACTCTAATGGGTAAGACGGATTTGACACTCACCCTCATATTGCTTATACACCCTGAGAAATCAAGGAGTTTTGCTCTCAAATTCTAATGCCAATGGCAACTCTTGAGATTGGGATAAATGAGGTGATTTTATTAAAAGAAATTATTTGTCTATTTGGCTGTGTTGGGTCTTTGTTGCAGCACATGGAAATCTCCGTTGCGTCATGTGGAATCTTTTATTGCTGTGCACGGACTCTCTAGCTGTAGCGCTTGGGCTCAACAATCGCAGCATGAGGCTTTAGTTGCCCTGCAGCATGTGATATTCCAGCTCCCCAACCAGGGATTGAACCCGTGTTCCACGCGTTGCAAGGTGCATTCTTAATCACTAAGCCACCGGGGAAGTCAGAAGAATTTCTAATTATGATGCTACTTCCCAGTCTTTATTATCTCTGCGATTTTTTTTTAATCCTATCGTTTTTCAAAAGTTAAACTATCACTCGCCTTTCTAATAGGAGAAGGCAATGACAACCCACTCCAGTACTCTTGCCTGGAGAATCCCATGGATGGAGGAGCCTGGTAGGCTGTGGCCCATGGGGTCGTGAAGAGTCTGACATGACTGAGCGACTTCTCTTTCACTTTTCACTTTCACGCATTGGAGAAGGAAATGGCAACCCACTCCAGTGTTCTTGCCTGGAGAATCCCAGGGATCGGGGAGCCTCTTGGGCTGCCGTCTATGGGGTCACACAGAGTCAGACATGACTGAAGCGACTTAGCAGCAGCAGCAGCAGCCTTTCTAATGGAATCAACTGTTGTGACATGACTCTCTATTAACTCATTTTGCTTTTTGGTCATTTTCACTACTCATATCAACCATGAACTGATGCATGAATATTTTTTCTAGTTATTAAATCAGGTTTTCTCACAACATTCAGCTAAATAATAATTTCTGGCTCAATATTCATCTACAAATCTGAGTGTTTTCCCCACGTCCCTAAACATCTGTATGGTATTTTGGAAGTGACTAGATCCATGCTGTCAAATATGGTGGCCACATGTAGCTACTGAGCACTTGAAATGTGTCCAGTCCAAACTCAGACATGTTGTACCAGAGTTAAAGAACATAATATAAAATAAAATGAAAAATATTGCATTCATATCTTTATATTGACTACATGTTGGAATAACAATATTGGTTGCAATACTTTATCTCTGACATGTTTCAAATTGCTGCAGAGTTACCCCATTCAGGTCCTACCCCCTTCTCTATCCAATCACAACAGCATTGTGGAGTGGAACACAAAGTTAGGACCCCATATAGATACCCACTGCCCTGTCCCTAAAGACATATTCTTTACTGGAAACTTACCTCCCACTCTGTAACTTGACCCCCTGCTCCAGAAACCTATCTGCATCTCTGTCTCTGCCTCCTTCACCCTACTACAGGCTCCCACCAATCTTTTCCCTCACATGCATCATGTTCAATCTTGAGGAAATAAAAAGTTAGATGTATAAACACACATTCATGCAAGCAACAGGAATGCATTTTGACCCATTTTTCCTCTCTCACATCCTGAATCCTCAGTCTTTCTGTATCACATTTGATATGCGCCATTTTATATGAATCTGAATTTTCTCTCTGTCTTTTTCTTGAGCCAGTTTATAGCCTAGCTTCACAGTCTCTCCACCCACTCTGTCCAGGTGGCATTTGTGGAAAGCCCATATTTTCTCTTCTCTTACCTCATTCTCTCTGTTAGTAGGAAGACAGAAACCAGAGATGGTTCCATTGGCTTTAGACCACCTGCCCAATCCATTCTACTCAAATGCTTTTTTAAAATTCTCTATACCAGAGTCATTTATAACAAGCGGGAGGGAAAAAAAAGAACATTTTATATATTTTTCATTAACATATACTGTTAACTATGCCAGTAAATTATGGATAATTTAATTTAGACTTAATGGTAACATTTTCCCTCACTAATGAAATAGTTATTTGTTATTAGGAAAATATTTATTGAAGTGGAATAGTGTGATCTCTCACATCACTATTAAACCTTGTTAAACCTTTTTAAAATTTCAATTTGGATTTAATTAAGATTCATTAAGCATTTTATTAAATCTAAATTAAATTCTAATGGAAACAAGGTTTGCCCAGGAAAGACAGTTGTGCCCTTTCAGGTCTTTTAAAGTGACGTGGGAAGACTTAGAATCAAGCCAGCTCCATCATTACTGCAGAAAGAATGAAGGAACTCAGGTTAGTTACATACTGATTGTGGTTCAAATTGTAGAACGGCTGCTGACTCACCATGAGACCTTGGATCAGTCTTCTCATTTCTGTGATGCTCAGCTATTCCTGTATGAGATGAGGATGCTAACAGCAGAGTGGTTTTAGTGTTGTGCCCTTTCAGGTCTTTTAAAGTGACGTGGGAAGACTTAGAATCAAGCCAGCTCCATCATTACTGCAGAAAGAATGAAGGAACTCAGGTTAGTTACATACTGATTGTGGTTCAAATTGTAGAACGGCTGCTGACTCACCATGAGACCTTGGATCAGTCTTCTCATTTCTGTGATGCTCAGCTTATTCCTGTATGAGATGAGGATGCTAACAGCAGAGTGGTTTTAGAGATGGAAGGGCAAGGATTAAATAGCAACCAAATATTTATATCTCCTTTTCCTGTCCCCACTATCTATAACTCCTTAAGACTTCCTTGGTGGCTCAGACGGTTAAGTGTCTGTCTACAGTGTGGGACACCTGGGTTTGATCCCTGGATCTGGAAGATGCCCTGGAGATGGAAATGGCAATCCGCTCCAGTATACTGCCTGGAAAACCCCATGGACAGAGGAGCCTGGTAGGCTACAGCCCATGGGTCGCAAAGAGTTGGACATGACTAAGCAACTTTACTCTCACTTTCCTATAACTCCTTAGAAAGTAGAATTAAATAAATACATTCTTTGAATAAGAAAGATAAGTTACTATCCCCAGGACACTGCCCCACCCTTTGTTGTATGCCCACAGCCTGCCTATATCTTTGTAAGTCCTTCTTATCTCAAACTCATTTTATGTTGTACAATTTGAGTGTGTCCTCTGCTTTCTTCCAACTGATAGACACACAGGGAGCATTCAGACTGAATGTTCCTACTCAGTGTGTAAACAGAGAGCTAGGAAAGCAGGAACATGGATTATTCTAGTGGCCAATCAAGGTGTGTCCCACTGCATTACTAGCTGACCTGAGATATAATAAAAATGCTGAAAATATCAGCAACTGTGATTTGCACCTTTGCCATGCGTTTCCATTCCCCAAAGCAAGCCAGATTCTGAAACTTCCTCATAACTTTTCATTGGAAAAAGCCCTGAAGCTGGGAAAGATTAAAGGTAAAAAGAGAAGGGAGTGGCAGAGAATGAGGTGGTTAGATAGCATCACTGACCCAATGGACATAAGTCTGAGCAAACTCCGAGAGATAGTGAAGGACAAGGGGGCCTAGCGTGCTGCAGTTCCTGGGGCTGCAAAGAGTCAGGCATGACTTACAGACTGAACAACGGCACCAAAATCCTTCCTTTGTCTTCATTCCAGAAATGGAGAGGATCGAGTGGCCCAGATGGAAAGCAGAAATTCAGACAGAGGACTGTGGAAGAGGGAACTTAAAATAACTGAACAACTTAAAAAGAAAAAAAAAGTGAGGATTTATTGGAAACAACTGCCTTAAGAGAGAGAGAGAGAGAGACACTCCAGTATAAGAATAAAGAAGATGAGGGGACACAAAAGCAAGCCAGATGGGAATCACAGCGAGTAAAACAAAGAAGAAGAAAGAAAGGGTACAATTGTGCAGAAAGTGGACCAAGAGAATGAAAGTCCAGGATACCCTAGCCTCCGTCTTTCTTTTACCCAGAAATGGGGCCATTGCACATGTGTGTACCTGAGTGTGTTTTGGTACTTTAAGAAAAAAGTAACAGCAGCAGGCTGGGATATGACAAAACGCTGTGGATCTCTACTTGCCATGTGAACTGGTAGGAAAATCAGGCCAGCACTCATTGAAGTGGGATCCAGACTCTGAAGACAGCCTTGCCCAGCTTGATGTCCTGTCTCACACTCACTCCCAGGATCGGTCTAGGAGAATGTACCAGGAGGCCAAGGCAACACTTTCACTTCTCACACTTACTAAATATGAGCCTGGAGAAGCTGTCCCACTTGTTTGTCTCAACTTCTTGATATGAAAAATGGCAGACAACATGTAAGGTAGTTTTGAGGACTAAAAAATAATAATGTAAAAGAACCATTGTGTTGTCTTTCTGACTTATTCACTCTGTATGACAGTCTCTAGATTCATCCATGTCTCTGCGAATAATCTGCATACCGAAGAATTGATGCTTTTGAACTGTGGTGTTGGAGAAGACTCTTGAGAGTCCCTTGGACTGCAAGGAGATCCAGCCAGTCCATTCTGAAGGAGATCAGCCCTGGGATTTCTTTGGAAGAAATGATGCTAAAGCTGAAACTCCAGTACTCTAGCCACCTCATGCGAAGAGTTGATTCTTTGGAAAAGACTTTGATGCTGGGAGGGATTGGAGGCAGGAGGAGAAGGGGACGACAGAGGATGAGATGGTTGAATGGCATCACTGACTCGATGGACATGAATCTGAGTGAACTCCGGGAGGTGATGATGGCCGGGGAGTCCTGGCGTGCTGTGATTCATGGGGTCGCAAAGAGTCGGACACGACTGAGCGACTGAACTAAACAATGGTGGCTCAGCAGTGAAGAATCTGCTTGTGATGCAGGAGACCATCTGCAATGTAGGAGACTATGGTTCGATGGGTTGGGAAGATCCCCTGGAGAAGGAAAGGGCAACCCACTCTAGTATTCTTGCCTGGAAAATCCTATGGACAGAGGAGCTTGGATGGCTACAGACCATGGGATTTGCAAGTCTGATTTGCAAAACAGTTGAACATGACTTAGCAGATAAAAAACAGCAATAATCCATTGCATATATGTACCACCTCTTCCTTTTCCATGCAGTGTTGATGATGAACATTTAGGTTGCTTCCATGTCCTGGCTATTGTAGAGATTAATGTATATATGCTATTAATACTATGTATAAAATAGATAACTAGTGATAACATATTGTATAGCAGAGGGAACTCTAATCAATGCACTGTGGTGACCTAAATGGGAAGGAAATTCGAAAAGGATACATACATATATATATATACATACATACACACACACACACACACACGCACATATATAACTAACACAACATTGTAAAACAACTATACTCCAATAAAATTAAGAAACTTTGTGCTATTGTCTTGTATACAATTAGGACTTAAAAAAGTTTCCCTCTTTTCATCACTTCCTTTGCTTCGCTTTTACTTTCTTCTTTCCTGCTGTTTTTCTCCTTGGGTCTTTTGTTAAAACTCTATCTAGACATTTAATACAATTGCTGTTGCTGTTACTATTATTTTTTAGCCATCATGATTGCTGCTGGTTGATGTTATGCAGGTTTCTCCTTTCTTTTCTTCATAAAACTCCTACCCCGATCTCTAAGGATACCCACCCCACTCCCAAGGAGCTCTTTTGGGGAATATCCTCCCATCAAAAACCTGGCCCTGTGTACTCTGTTTGCATCCTGCAAGAGTGATCAAGGCTCCAGCCATTATCCCACTGATTACACTCTTAGTTCTTGCTAGGAGGGGCTCCTAATGAGAGCAACTAGGCTGCCTCCAGCCTTTTCCACTCCTCCTGGAGTCCCAAGAGAGGCTTTTGGGTTTTAATAAACTGTTTGGTCCTATTTTTAAACCACATCCATTAGAGTTGGAGCAAGCAGCAGAAAAAAAAAATTCAAAGTTAATATCCCCCAAAGATAAGCTTTAATTTGGGTTTGTTTGTTGATGGTGGGTGTTCTGCTAATCAGTCTGTACATATCTAGAGCTCAGGTTGAATTTTATTGACAATCTGACTATGGAGAGCAAAGACCATCTTTTGACAGCAGCCCAGTCTGAGACGACATCTTCCCCTTTAGCTGACTGGATCAGGCAATGGACTTGGAGGTACCAAAAGGGCCCCTTTCAGCCAAGCTGGACACGCTGTTTCTTTTTCTAGCCCAGCTGAACACTCTCATCTCTCCACTCTGATGATAAACCCTATTACGGCTCAAGCTTTCATCTCTCTGGGTGGTATCAGGATTTGGGGGACATGTGGCCTCTGTCCTTGTGTTTGGGTGGCATGTAGCTGTGAGACCTGCTGATTTAAACAGGTTTTAGAAAATAGACAATGATGACAATAAAGATAAAAATATAAAAACAAGTTGTATAGGGCATCTATTCTGTTGACACTAGGGATTCTGGAGAGATGATGTCTAATTCTATTAACCATGATAATTAGGGACTGTTATCTCATTTCTTAGATAAAGAAAGAGGGCCAGCAAGGCTGAACATCCTACCCCAAAATCAAACAACCAATAGCCAGTGAGAGACAGAACTAAGGGCTTCTTTTTGTTTCATGTTTGTCTCTGTCTAGTGAAATATTTTCTGGTGGTTCCTCCCATCAAAAACCTGGCCCTGTGTACTCTGTTTGCATCCTGCAAGAGTGATCAAGGCTCCAGCCATTATCCCACTGATTACACTCTTAGTTCTTGCTAGGAGGGGCTCCTAATGAGAGCAACTAGGCTGCCTCCAGCCTTTTCCACTCCTCCTGGAGTCCCAAGAGAGGCTTTTGGGTTTTAATAAACTGTTTGGTCCTATTTTTAAACCACATCCATTAGAGTTGGAGCAAGCAGCAGAAAAAAAAAATTCAAAGTTAATATCCCCCAAAGATAAGCTTTAATTTGGGTTTGTTTGTTGATGGTGGGTGTTCTGCTAATCAGTCTGTACATATCTAGAGCTCAGGTTGAATTTTATTGACAATCTGACTATGGAGAGCAAAGACCATCTTTTGACAGCAGCCCAGTCTGAGACGACATCTTCCCCTTTAGCTGACTGGATCAGGCAATGGACTTGGAGGTACCAAAAGGGCCCCTTTCAGCCAAGCTGGACACGCTGTTTCTTTTTCTAGCCCAGCTGAACTCTCTCATCTCTCCACTCTGATGATAAACCCTATTACGGCTCAAGCTTTCATCTCTCTGGGTGGTATCAGGATTTGGGGGACATGTGGCCTCTGTCCTTGTGTTTGGGTGGCATGTAGCTGTGAGACTCTGCTGATTTAAACAGGTTTTATAAAATAGACAATGATGACAATAAAGATAAAAATATAAAAACAAGTTGTATAGGGCATCTATTCTGTTGACACTAGGGATTCTGGAGAGATGATGTCTAATTCTATTAACCATGATAATTAGGGACTGTTATCTCATTTCTTAGATAAAGAAAGAGGGCCAGCAAGGCTGAACATCCTACCCCAAAATCAAACAACCAATAGCCAGTGAGAGACAGAACTAAGGGCTTCTTTTTGTTTCATGTTTGTCTCTGTCTAGTGAAATATTTTCTGGTGGTGTGCTTCTTCTTCCCACACGTTAAGTACCTGTCAAGTTCCCAAGAAAGGGAAGAGGAGAGAAAAAGACACAAGCAACCAGTGTGGGGTGTGTGTGTGTGTGTGTGTGTGTGTGTGTGTGTATGTGGCAGATTCACTAGTCTTGCAGGCACTGTCCACTCCAGTGGAAATGAAAGGCAAAGGTAAAGGAGATATGGCTCAGATAAGACCGTCTGCTGTGCTAACTTCCAGCCACCTGATTTGCAGGGTGGAGATTTGACCTCAAGTCCATATGCTTTATCCATCTCCACTACGTTTCTGAAGATACCCTGGAAGCTTCCTCTTAAGAGAGTTTTTCAGTCCTTTCCATATATTGCTTGGTGAGGAGCATGATAGGAGTGTCGACTAGAGAGATGGGGATTTCTGACTTCCTTTTACTCTTTCCACTATTTCTGCACTC
Organism: Madoqua kirkii; assembly: GCA_006408675.1. NCBI lineage: Eukaryota > Metazoa > Chordata > Mammalia > Artiodactyla > Bovidae > Madoqua > Madoqua kirkii. Next base: position 31,556 of record SJYC01112972.1, read on the forward strand.
AGTGTTAGGTGTACTAAATTGATAGCTGTCAACACTGTTCAGGTCATTTTCCTATTTAATTCAATAGTGGTACAAGTCCTTTATTTTTTCACACCCTGCGTTTCACCTTTCTCCATACCCCCCTCAAATTCTGTCCAAGGCTAATAAGATCCACAGCTTCCACCTCACTCTCTAACAGAGCCTGGGATTATCTCAGGTTCTAGACATAGAATGCAGGGTACAATATTATTGGGACTACTATTCACTCATCCCCTAAAGTTATCTGGCAATTATGCCATTCATTTATTCTTTCATTCAGTTATTCATTCAACAGTTATCCATTGGGTGATGGAGTACTTGAAAATTTAGACTCTGAAATCAGATTGGATGAGCGTGTATTCTAGCTCAGCCACTCTGGAAATGATATAAGCCTTGCAGAAGCTATAAACCTCTCTAGGCTTTATTTATCCCTTTGGTAAAATGAGGTTTGTACCAGATATGTGTTGTTAGGATTAAATGCACGTCAAGTACTTAGTACACCTGTCTGGTCCATACTTTGTGAAGTCAGAGATGGTTTGGCCTCTGGGGAAGGTGTGTGTATACGTACGTATGCATGTGAGTACATATATGAAGGAAGCAAGGAGAAACTGGAATTTCTCTGTAACTCCATCTCTGTGTGGCTCTTCACATCTATTTATGTGGCCTTGGGTAAATCCCTTAGTCTCGCTGAGCCTCAGTTTCCTCACTTCATGGGATGTGACTTCAGTTAAGTAAATGTTTGAAAGCCATTCTTGAGTCAGTGTCTTTGTTGAATGAAATACTGTCTTCACTTCTTGTTTTCGCCACCAGAGCTGGAGATTCAGGGACCTGCATCAGGGCTTTCAAGAAACCATTATGAATTCTCTTAACTACGGCCAAGAACGTTGTCCAATGGGGACAATGTGTGAGGGGAAGAAGGGGCATAGTCATAAGAAATTCATTGACTTTTCTGAGAAAAATGAGCTCAGGAAAAACAAATGTTGGCCACTTTTCCTTTCTGACACCTCTCTTTCTTTCAGATTAAGCTAAGCTGGTGACCAGGCTCTGGCCCCTGCTAAGCCAGATCTGAAGGAAAGAGAAAATAAGCCAGGATAAGGCAGCATAAATGAGTATTATGTTGGTTTCATCCAGGTAGAAGGATCTCAGACCCTTCATCTCTTCCAGGTATCTATCACTCAGAAAGATAAAAATTAAAGACATGACTTTAAGTGAGTCTATTTTGGAAAGTTCTCCAAAGTCCTATTTAATTATTTTTAAAAAACAACTTTTAAATTTTGGAATAACTGTATGTGTGTGTGTTAGTGGTTCAGTCGTGTCCAACTCTTTGAGACCTCATGGACTGTAACCTGCCAGGCTCCTCTGTCCAGAAAATTCTCTAGGCAAGAATACTGGAGTGGGTTGCCATTCCCTACTCTAGGGGATCTTCCTAACCCCAGGATCAGACCTGGGTCTCCTGCACTGCAGGCAGATTCTTAACCATCTGAGCTACCAAAGAAGTCCCCAAAACTGTAGATTTACAGAAATGTCTCAAAGCTAATGTAGAGATTCTCTTTATCTTTCAGTCCACTTACCTAAATATTGGACTTCCTAGATGGCTCAGTGCTAAAGAAGCCACTTGCCAAGGCAGGAGACACAGGAGATGTAGGTTCAATCCCTGGATCAGGAAGATCTCCTGGAGAAGGAAATGACAACTCACTCCAGTGGGAATATACCATGGACAGAGGAGCCAGGTGAGCTACAGTCCAAGAGGTCACAGAGAGTCTGACATGACTTAGTGATTGAGCATGCATGCACACATACCTAGTATCAACATCTTCCATAACCATGGTGCATGTATTGGAACAAAGAAACCAATATTGGTAAATTACTATTAACTTAAATTCCAGACTCTTTTTAGATTTCACCAGTTTTTCCACTATGATATGTTTGGTTCTAGGATCTAATGCAGGATACCACACTGCCTTTAGTCCATTTGATTTTTTTTTTCAAATATAAGTGTATTTATTTTAAGTGGAGGTTAATTACTTTAAATATTGCATTTGGTCTATTTGATTTTTAATGTGTCAGTATTTTCCTTGTGATCTAGAATGCTTTGTGTCTACTAAAACTGTCTGGAATTTGAGCTCTGACTTGAACATTCTCCCTTCCAAACAGTCTATTCCTAGTATCTTCATTTCAGCTCTCTCTTAAGGGTGTGGTCAGGATATTCAGATTCTACTTGATAGTCTTATAAGAAACATTTCTGACTTTACTTGACTAGGTGGCTAACTAGCAAATTTCTTTGCCGAGGAATGTATTACTTATGTGCCAGGCAGCATGTTAAGCGTTTGTATAGACTATCTAATTCAACTTTCATAGAATCCCTTTGAAGTTAGTGCTATTATGATTACTATTTTCCAGATGAAAAGATTAGGTTCCAGAGGAGTTTGTAACTTGCCCAGGATAAAACATTTAGTAAATGATAGGACCAGGATTGAACCCAGTCTTACTTGGAAGACACATTTGCTTTCTCTGATGTTTCCATTGCAAGGCCTCTGCTTCGCAGAGCGCTGCCCTTGAAGGCCTAGTTTCTCTTCCTACACTGCGTCTGGTGTCTTGTGTTAACAAGCCTGCCATGTGGTAATCTTAGAATTAGCTCAGGGTTAAACTCTTCAGAGCATCAAGAGGAAAATGACAGAGGATCCAGGGAACAGATCTAAAACAGCAAGTAGGTCTTGGAGTGATCCAAAACGTGGGGTGTAAGAGTTTATCTGCATGATCTCCTTCTCTCCACATGTAAGTACTTACAAAACCTGGCATTTTACCTCCTGAATGCACAGAGTGCTATGCACACATTTCTCCCAGGGGCTGATAGGTATTTCTTTGGGAAGAGAAAAACCAAAAATATTTGGTGGATGGAAGGCCAGAATCAAAGTATAGAAAACCTTAGCTGCATAAAAAGCGTAGACTGCGGTAGTCAAGGAATAACCAGGGAAATTGTGCAGTCAGGTTCAAGACTCATTTAATCAGTTCTGCATACAAGGTGTGTGTGTGTGTGTGTGTGTGTGTGTGTGTGCGTGCGTGTGTGTGCGTGCATGTGTGTGTGTATGTAGCCAGGCAAAATTCAATTAAAAGAGACTGAGGTAAGTCAGATTCATACATAGATTTTTCAGACACTTAATAGGCACAAGCCAATTCACTCATTCAGTCACAGAACAAGCATTTATTGAGTACTTTTCAAAGTGCCAGGTCCTGTGTCAACACAGATTTCTGGTGTTGATCTGCTTTTCAAAACTTTGATTGGACCCTCCTTGGGTGCATTTACATGTGAAGCCCCAAGAGTCTCATCTTTCTGAAAAAATTATACTGATTTTTTCGCTTCTTTTTAAAAAAAATTTATTCATTTTAGTTGGAGGCTAATTACTTTACAATATTGTAGTGGTTTTTGCCATACATTGATATGAATCAGCCATGAGTTTACAGGTGTTCCCCATCCTGAACCTCCCTCCCATTTCCCTCCCCATCCCATCCCTCTGGGTCATCCCAGTGCACCAGCCCCAAACCCCCTGTCGCATGCATCAAACCTGGACTGGCGATCTGTTTCATATATGGCAATATACATGTTTCAATGCCATTCTCCCAAATCATCCCACCCTCGCCTTCTCCCACAGAGTCCAAAAGACTGTTCTATACATCTGTGTCTCTTTTGCTATCTCACATACAGGGTCATCGTCACCATCTTTCTAAATTCCATATATATGCATTAGTATACTGTATTGGTGTTTTTCTTTCTGGCTTACTTCACTCTGATAGGCTCCAGTTTCATCCATCTCATTACAACTGATTCAAATGTATTCTTTTCAATGACTGAGTAATACTCCACTGTGTATATGTACTACAGCTTTCTTATCCATTCATCTGTTGATGGACATCTAGGTTGCTTCCATGTCCTGGCTATTATAAACAGTGCTACAGTGAACACTGGGGTCTCTACACATGTCTCTTTCAGTTCTGGTTTCCTCCATGTGTATGCCCAGCAGTGGGATTGCTGGGTCATATGGTAGTTCTATTTCCAGTTTTTTAAGGAATCTCCACACTGTTTTCCATAGTGGCCGTACTAGTTTGCATTCACTTCTATCAAAGAAAATAAGTTTATTTCTAGCATGCATGCTAAATCACTTCAGCTATGTCCAACTCTTTGTAACCCGATGGACTATAGCCCACCAGGCTCCTCGTCCATGGAGTTTTCCAGGAAAGAATACTGGAGTGAGTTGCCATGCCTTCCTCCAGGGGATCTTCCCCATCCAGGGCTCAAACCCATGTCGCACGTCTCTTATGTCTCCTGCATTGGCAGTCGGTTCTTACCACTAGCGCCACCTACAGGTATGGTGGGGTGTAGGCTACCAGTGGAGGGATACCAGAGAAGAACATCTTTCAGCGAAGTCCCAGTCCAAACAGTAGGAAGAAAACACAGCCCTGCTGTCCTTCAGTGTCCAGGACTGCTTGCGGTGGAGCAAACGTGGGAGTTCTAGAACATCCACAGTGTCCATTACTGCATCCTCTCTCTTCTTCCCTGTGTATAGTGATGATTTAGTTGAAAATGAGAAAGAAACATCTAAGTGTCGGGGTAAGGTGAAGGATCTGGAGGGGTCCTTGGTGTCTGCTGGGTTCACCATGGTAACTATTGTCTGGATGATACAGAGCAGATGTGCTTGTGGAGTATGGACCCCTCTACCAAAATGGGCAGTGCTAGTTCCAAAAAAGGACGGATCTATGGGGCCATAGACAGAAAGGGGACCCCTTTTAGGAAACACCTACTGTGGCAGTGAAGAAGGAAATAGAATGGGGCTTCCCTGGTGGTCCAGGGGTTAAGAATCCACCTGCCAATGCAGGGGACATGGGTTCAATCCCTGTTCTGGGAAGATCCCACGTGCCCAGAGGCAACTAAGCCTGTGCACCACAGCTACTGAGGCCACATGTGAGAGCCTGAGAGCCACAGCTACTTAAGCTGAGCATCCTGGAGCCTGTGCTCTGCATCAAGAAAGGTCACCTCACCTACAGACTAGCTCTCACTGGCTGCAACTAGAGAAAGCCTGCGTGCCCAGCATTGAAGATCCAGTACAACCAAAAATAAACAAATGAATAAATTTTTTTTTCTTAAAGAAGGGAATAGAGTCACCCAGGAAATCCAGGGTGGTGAGGGACACACAGAATACAAGATCTACACTGTTCTGTTATATCCTCCTGAAACAAAAGATGTGCCAACAGTTCTGTGGGCCTGTGGACTGTGTACAGAGCTGGACACCCCAGACTGCTTCCTGGGCAGAATAACAGGGGAAGCTGCAAAAGTGGGGGGGTCTTTTCAGCATCAGAAAGTCAGTTATGACTCAAAAGAAGGTAAGAAGGAGTAATGATACAATCACCACGGAGACAAAGATGCAATGTAGTGCAGGGAGGAACATCTGTGGTGAGTTTGCTCTCGGCTTAGAAGGGTCCACACTGGGAAGGTTTAGATGTATTTGGAGTTTTCTGCTTAGTTCCATGAGATGGAACTGGTATTAAGGGAAGAGCTATTCAGCTAGAAGTCACCAAATATTTCCCTCTTGGGAAAAGAAATTTGAGCAGAGGTTGGTATTCATAGGAAGTGCTTTGTGCCCTGTAATTTGTGTAAAAAGTTAGAACTGGCTGGAGATGGAGAAGAAGGAACATGTGAGGGTCCAGCTGTAATTGCCTTTT
>SJYC01112973.1:0-16152 GCA_006408675.1 Madoqua kirkii
ATATTTCCCTCTTGGGAAAAGAAATTTGAGCAGAGGTTGGTATTCATAGGAAGTGCTTTGTGCCCTGTAATTTGTGTAAAAAGTTAGAACTGGCTGGAGATGGAGAAGAAGGAACATGTGAGGGTCCAGCTGTAATTGCCTTTTTCTGTGGGTCACAGTAAAACTGTGAAGGGGCCAGCAAGGATTCAACCGGGCTCTGAGGTCAAGGGATCAGACTAATTGATCAGTGGTGTCAAGATCCATGACACCTTTCTGGATTAGGAGTTTACAAGAAAATTGACCTGATATGGCTTTTGTTTTTCTGAGGATCTTGGTCACTTGGTCAGAACCTCTGTGGCTAGACTGTGCCCTGCTGGGTTCAACCCTGGAATATGACCAGTAAACAGATCAGAAGGTATAGCAAAAGACAGCATCTGCAGAGGTTCCTTAAGTGCGTATTACCACTCCACTGATTGTGCCAGACTTTGCTAATCTATCGTGGCAATCTTTCTACTGAGCTCAAGTATCACCGCTTATCCTTATTAAGACAAAGCTCAATAGAGACACTACGTAACATTCACAGTAGGCCCTAAAGATGAAACCTGTTAGCCATCTGGGAAATAGAGCCAGGGAGGGACAGTGGGACCCTGCCATGCAGCAGGGTCATTCATTCATTCATTCACTCATCTCTATGTTGATGAGACGATAATTACTAAGAATCTGATTCTATTATTAGGCCAGCTACCAGGCCTGCTAGATACTTGATAAAGATTAAAAAAAAAAACTTCATATCTATTGTGAATGATTTATTGTCATGGGAAAGAGAGGTATAAAGAACAGATCATTTCTAATAGGATTTCAAACACATTGCAGGAACACAGAGGAAAGTGTGTTCACCACCATGTGGGGCTTCACAGAGGAGGTGACATTTGAGCTTGGTCATGAATGAGTGAAAGAATGAATGAATGGGAAATGGATAAATAGTATAGCTTGTGTAGTTGACAGTCCAGAGGAGAGATATTTGAGGTTATTACTCTTTTGGAACATTTCCTCGGCTACCTTTGGTCAAACTGGATAATTTTTTCATTCTTAATGTAGCCAGACCGACAAACAGAAATGACCTAGTAAGAAAGGAATGGAGACAGATCCAGGGAAAGAGGAGAAGATAGATCATTTTATGAGAATCTCTTAAACTAAATAAAAGAGGAATTAAAAGTTGCCTTCTGTTGGGAGAAAAAGGGGGGAGAGAAGAATATATTATTTTCACATTAGAAAGAGACATTGAGAAAGATTATTTATGGACTTTTTCCTCCCAGTGTCCATTCACACTTCTTATAGAAATTCTACCAAGATTGCCTTATGGGGAACTATATTCTTTCTACTCTAAGACCATGTGCTCTGGGGGCTACAACTCTGCTTTTTTTTTTCATTCTTAATGTAGCCAGACCGACAAACAGAAATGACCTAGTAAGAAAGGAATGGAGACAGATCCAGGGAAAGAGGAGAAGATAGATCATTTTATGAGAATCTCTTAAACTAAATAAAAGAGGAATTAAAAGTTGCCTTCTGTTGGGAGAAAAAGGGGGGAGAGAAGAATATATTATTTTCACATTAGAAAGAGACATTGAGAAAGATTATTTATGGACTTTTTCCTCCCAGTGTCCATTCACACTTCTTATAGAAATTCTACCAAGATTGCCTTATGGGGAACTATATTCTTTCTACTCTAAGACCATGTGCTCTGGGGGCTACAACTCTGCTTTGTAATGTGACGTAGGTCTGACTCGATCTGCACGTTGAATTTAGTTGTGTTTTTTTTTTTTCGTGAGCTTTTTAGACTTTTATGGATGTGAGAATTGGACCATAAAGAAGGCTTAGTGCCGAAGAATTGATGCTTTCAAATTGTGTTGCTGGAGAAGACTCCTGAGAGTCCCTTGGACTGCAAGGAGATCAAACCAGTCAATCTAAATACAATCAACCCTGAGTATTCATTGGAAGGACTCTTACTGAAGGTGAAGCTCCAATATTTTGGCCACCTGATAAACTTATAAACCCCCTCTGGAACCCCAGTCTTTCCATCTGGAAAATAGTAATCATAATAGCACCAACTTCAAAGGAATGCTAGGAAAGATGAATTAGCCTGTACAAGCACTTAACATGCTACCTGGCACATAACTAATGCATTCCTCAAAGAACTGCCTCGTTGGAAAAGACCCTGATGCTGGGAAAGATTGAGGGCAGGATGAGAAGGCGGCAACATAGGATGAAATGGTTGAATGGCATCACTGACTCAATGGACATAAACTTGGGCAAACTGGGAAATAGTGGGCAAACTCTGGGAGATAGTGATGGACAGGGAAGCCTGGTGTGCTGCAGTCCATGGGGTTGCAGAGTCAGATATGGTTTAGCAACTGAACAACAATCTTTTTAGCCAACCTGACAATCTCAGCATTTTAGATAAAGTGTATAAACCAGGCACATTTATAGTGTTAGTTATATTGTTGCTCAGTCATTCAGTCATTTAATTATATGTGATTCATTAGATAGATCTTGCTATTTATTTTTCTGTCTTATCTCATTGTTCTGTTTCTTGCTACTTTCTTTTGAGATAACTAAGTAGAATTGATGCTTTTGAACTGTCATGTTGGAGAAGACTCTTGAGAGTCCCTGGACTGCAAGGAGATCCAACCAGTCCATTCTGAAGGAGATCAATCCTGGGTGTTCTTTCAAGGAATGATGCTAAAACTGAAACTCCAGTATTTTGGCCACTTCATGTGAAGAGTTGACTGATTGGAAAAGACTCTGATGCTGGGAAAGATCGGGAGCAGGAGGAGAAGGGGATGACAGAGGATGAGATGGCTGGATGGCATCACTGACTCAATGGATGTGAGTTTGAGCGAACTCCAGGAGTTGGTGATGGACAGGGAGGCTTGGGGTGCTGTGATTCATGGTGTCGCAAAGAGTCAGACACGACTCAGCGACTGAACTGAACTGAACTGAAGTATCTTTATGGCTAGGGTTTGCTTCATTTAGGTATTTTCTATAAATAGCCTTTCATTATTGTATGTTAGAAGCTGGTTTAGGGTTTATAGTATACAAACTTAAACAGTGTACACTTTGTGTCCAAGAACCTTAAAATAACTTAGATTTCAGCCTTCTGGGCTTTTGTATTATTATTATATTTTTCCTTTCTATAAGTTATAAACCAGACACAAACACTACATGATTAGTATTTTGTTGTAATAATTAATTGTATTTTAAGAATTTAATTAATAAGGACAAAATCACACTTGTTTATCCACATAGTCACTGTTTTCCCCTACTTTTTAAAAAATTTCTTTGTTTAAATTATGTGTGGTAGGCAGAATAATGTCCATCCCCTGCCCCTCAGAAAAGAAAAGATGTCTTGGAACCTGTCACTATTTTTCTAACACAGTAAAGGACTTTGCAGATGTGACTAAGTTTAAGAAAACTTTGGGATGAGAATGTTATCCTGGATTAGTTGATGGGCCCATTCTAATCATATGATTTCCTGTAAGTTAAGAACTTTCCTTGGCTGAATTCAGAGGCTGGAGTCAGTGCTATAAATAAGAGAGTCTACTCAGAGGGTTGTAGCATTATTGCTTTAATGTGCCAAGAAATGTGGGTAAGCTCCAAAAACTAGAAGTAAGGAGGCATATTCTTCTCTTGAGACTTCAGAAAGGGCAAGTGCTGCTGACATCTTGATTTTAGTCTAGAGAGGTCCATTCAGACCTCTGATTCACAGAATTTTAAGTTAGCACCTTTATGTTGCTCTAAGCCACCAAGTTTGTGATAATTTTTTTAAAAGCATCAATAGAAAAATGATATACCATATATGAAAATGTTATCACCTCCAAATGGGTGAAATTGATTCTTAGGGATGGGGACAGAAAATATCACTTTTAATGTGGCAAGCCCAGATAAACATGTGGTAAGTAAATAGATGTACATTGTGTCTGTGACATTCCTATTTTATGCCATGGCAATTAGGGGAAAAAAATTGGAAAAGACTGCTTGTTGTTCAGTCACTGAGTCATGCCCAACTCTTTGAGACCCCATGGACTGCAGCACACCAGGCCTCCCTGTCCCTTACTGTCTCCCAGAGTTTGCCCAAGTTCATGCTCATTGAATCAGTGATGCTCTCCAACCATCTCATCCTCTGTCACTCTCCTCCTTTTGCCTTCGAAAAGACTCCTTAGGGGAATGATAGAGAAAACAATTGAGAAATGCTGTTTAGTTGCATATTTCCCCCTGGTGTCACATTTCTTCTGTGTGATGTCTTTCTTTTATTGTTTCTTATAGTGTAACCACCATCTTCAGGTGATAAATATTTCAGGGTTTGTATGTCTCAAAAGTTCAATTTGCCTTCATGCTTGAAAGATATTTTGCTGGGTATAGAATCCTACACTGACAGGTTTTCTTTTTTTTTTTTTTTTTTTGCTTTTATTTTGTTTTCCTTTTAGTACTTCCAAATGCTGCTCCACTGTCTTTTTGTTTGTTTCTGACATGAAATCTGATGTAACACTTATGTTTTGGCCTCTTTGTGGTTAACATGACTTTTTTCTTTAGTAATTTTACAATTTTCTCCTAATTGTTGGTTTTGAGAAATTTGATGATGTTGTGCACTGGTATAGCTTTCTTTGTATTTGGTACGTTTAGGGTGCCTAGAGTTTCTCAGTTTGTGTATTTATAATTTTAATAAACATTATAATTTTCCCTAGTATTTTTTCTCCACCTTCCTTTCTCCTTTTTTGCGTACTACTCTTCAGTGTATACCAAGTCACTTGATTTTTTCATACAGCTCACACATGCTTTTTTTCATTTTTTAAGATTTTTTGATTTGTATATTTTGGCTTCATTTCTATTTCTATGGTCTAGAGGTTTACTAACCTTTTCAGTATGTTCAATCTATAGACATTGTAGTTTCTTCTCTCAAACACTTTAGGTTAAATAAAAAATCTGATTTTATTTTTATTAATATCTTACTTATCTCTATTTCACTGTTTAGAGATATGAAATAGAATTATTATAACTTTTAATGTCCTTGTCTGCGAATTCTAATCTCTGTGTCAATTCCAGTAAGTTTCAACTGATTGATTTTTCTCCTCATTATTTTGTTTCATTTGCATGTGGTAATTTTCAACTAATGGCAAAAATTATGAAGTTACTATCACTGAGTGTTTCATATGTGTGTATTCAAATATACAGATAGATAGATCATATGAATCTTGTTTTTAAGATATGTTTGACATTACTACAGCAGTATTCAAAAAACTAAGATCATGGCTTCTGGCCCCATCACTTCATGGCCTGTCTCTTATACACATCTAGATGTGTATAAGAGACAGGTTTAGAGATATGAAATAGAATTATTATAACTTTTAATGTCCTTGTCTGCGAATTCTAATCTCTGTGTCAATTCCAGTAAGTTTCAACTGATTGATTTTTCTCCTCATTATTTTGTTTCATTTGCATGTGGTAATTTTCAACTAATGGCAAAAATTATGAAGTTACTATCACTGAGTGTTTCATATGTGTGTATTCAAATATACAGATAGATAGATCATATGAATCTTGTTTTTAAGATATGTTTGACATTACTACAGCAGTGTTTGTTATAGGGCTAGCATTTAACCCATTACTAAGGCCAGACCCTATGTTAGGAAGAAAACTGAAGACCTCTATGAGTTCAGAAAGAGAGATTGTTATAATTTACCAAATGTGTTTATCATGCACAGAAGATGGGAATGGTAGGACGTTTACTCATTATTTGTAACTCATTTTATAGAAATTAATGTGCTAAAGAACAAAGGATGACGTACCATACAAAAATGAATACTTTGAAATTTCCCTAAGAAGTTGAAATATTCCAATTAGGATGACAGCAGGAAAGGTGACTGAAGATATTGTATTGTGTTCCGTGGCTCAATCATGTCTGACTCTCTGTGGCCCCATGAGCAGTAGCCTGCCAGGCTCCTCTGCCTATGGAAGTTTGGAAGCAAGAATACTGAAGTGGGGTGCCATTTCCTTCTCTAGGGAATCTTCCTAACCTAGGGATCAAGCTGGTATCTGTGTCTCTTGAATTGGTTGGTGGATTCTTCACCACTATTGCCACATCAGAAGCCTCGAAATATTATCAACATTTTAAAGAAAATGAGGTTAAGCAATGTTAAATGACTGGTTTAAGGGCAATCAGATGTAAATGCAAGAACGAAAGTTCGTGTTATGTTTAGATGGATGTTAACATTATTTTTAAAAGTGCCAATGTAGTAGCAGAGATGGCAGAAAAATGACTGACTATTAACAGGTTATTTGAAGCCCTAAAGGAATTTTTCACTGTCCCGAGCTACATTATGTGGGCCAATGCTTCATCCAGCCATACTAGATTAGGGCCAGACCTGGAAAAGGGAAGCTGAGAAGTAAGGGATCAGCAGTGTGGGGGGTGTGCCAGGACTTATAAAAGATAAAGACATAGAGGGATACATAGGCACTATTTTTAAAGGTATGTCTGAGCTCAACAAGAAGGAATGCCCTGAATGACTATCAATATACATTTGGAGCATGGTGGAAGGGAGGCGAGGCAGTGTAAATAGAGACCATTATGCCAACCAATTGCCAAAGATCATGACTAAGACTTTGGTGGTGTGAAATCCTGCTGGGCTTTTTTTTTGCTGCTGTTTTTGCTTGTTTGTTTTAAGCCTAGAATCACTATGTGAAACTATTCTTCCCACAATCTCAATCTGAATATTCTTAGTGGGAAGTTTGCTATCAATTCCCCACTCCCTTGTAGGTGCAATTACTCCTTAGGATGAGCATATCTTCACAAAACCAATCAAGCCCTTCCCTGGAGTGGACATACAGATGCAGAGATATAGAGAACCACCTCTCTATAGATCTCAGCTTTGAGAGTCACTTGGAGAAATGTGATTGTGGATGGTATTCACGTCTCCTTGCCCCAAACTTTGCCAACACCACAACCTCCATTAGAGCATGTCAAATTATAGACAATATAGTGTAGCCTACAGGAGTTGGGAGCAAGTTGGACTTCCCTCGTAGCTCAGACGGTAAAGCGTCTGCCTACAATGTGGAAGATCCAGGTTCAATCCCTGGGTCAGGAAGATCCTCTGGAGAAGGAAATGGCAACCCACTCCAGGACTCTTGCCTGGAAAATCCCATGGATGGAGGAGCCTGGTAGGCTACAGTTCATGGGGTCACAGAGTCAGACACAACTGAGCAGTGTCACTTTCACGGGAGTTGGGAGCATACTGTTTAAAAAAAATCACTGGTAAGAGTGTTGATAAGTTTGTTATTTAAAAAAAATTACTTTTAAGTATATGCTGTATTTCAGGGACTGTTTTAGACACCTGAAATAAAGTGAAAAATAGGACAGAAAATCCCAGCTCTCAGGAAACCTCTATTCTGGTTAGAGAGGAAGAAGACATATAACAAATTTATTAATTCAGTGGCTACATAGCTCTATACCTTTTCCCTCCTTCGTCCATGAAATGGAAGCAGTGACAGCACTGGTCTTTTCCATGAGTCAAATGCCCTATGGTAGAATCAGTTGGAGATATCCCAGCTCATTTATCACTTTATCATTTATTATTATTCCCCATGTATATTCTCCTTACATCATGAGAACTGCTGGGCTGGATGAAGCACAAGCTGGAATCAAGATTGCTGGGAGAAATATCAATAACCTCAGATATGCAGATAACATCACCCTTATGGCAGAAAGTGAAGAAGAACTAAAAAGCCTCTTGATGAAAGTGAAAGAGGAGAGTGAAAAAGTTGGCTTAAAGCTCAACATTCAAAAAACTAAGATCATGGCTTCTGGCCCCATCACTTCATGGCAAATAGATGGGGAAATGGTGTAAACAATGAGGGACTATTTTCTGGGTTTCCAAAATCACTGCAGATGGTGACTGAAGCCATGAAAGTAAAAGACGCTTACTCCTTGGAAGAAAAGTTATGACCAACCTAGACAGCATATTCAAAAGCAGAGACATTACTTTGGCAACAAAGGTCCATCTAGTCAAAGCTATGGTTTTTCCAGTAGTCATGTATGGATAAGACAGTTGGACTATAAAGAAAGCTGAGCACCAAAGAATTGATGCTTTTGAACTGTGGTGTTGGAGAAGACTCTTGAGAGTCCCTTGGACTGCAAGGAGATCCAACCAGTCCGTCCTAAAGGAAATCAATCTGAAGCTGAAGCTCCAATACTTTAGCCACCCAATGTGTGGAGAAATATCAATAACCTCAGATATGCAGATAACATCACCCTTATGGCAGAAAGTGAAGAAGAACTAAAAAGCCTCTTGATGAAAGTGAAAGAGGAGAGTGAAAAAGTTGGCTTAAAGCTCAACATTCAAAAAACTAAGATCATGGCTTCTGGCCCCATCACTTCATGGCAAATAGATGGGGAAATGGTGTAAACAATGAGGGACTATTTTCTGGGTTTCCAAAATCACTGCAGATGGTGACTGAAGCCATGAAAGTAAAAGACGCTTACTCCTTGGAAGAAAAGTTATGACCAACCTAGACAGCATATTCAAAAGCAGAGACATTACTTTGGCAACAAAGGTCCATCTAGTCAAAGCTATGGTTTTTCCAGTAGTCATGTATGGATAAGACAGTTGGACTATAAAGAAAGCTGAGCACCAAAGAATTGATGCTTTTGAACTGTGGTGTTGGAGAAGACTCTTGAGAGTCCCTTGGACTGCAAGGAGATCCAACCAGTCCGTCCTAAAGGAAATCAATCTGAAGCTGAAGCTCCAATACTTTAGCCACCCAATGTGAAGAAGTGACTCATTGGAAAAGACCCTGATGCTGGTAAAGACTGAAGGTGGGAGGAGAAGGGGATGACAGAGGATGAGATGGTTAGACGGCATCACTGATTCAATGGACATGAGTTTGAGTAAACTCCCAGAGTTGGTGATGGACAGGGAGGCCTGGCATATAGTCTATGGGGTCCCTATAAGTTGGACATGACTGAGCAACTGAACTGAACTGATTTTCCTTAAGAAAGATGGGATTCTAGTGGTCCAGCTCAGTGAGTCCTTGGATCTTAACATGCCTGCATCAAAGAATTTTACAAGGCATCCTTCTTTTGCTCTAAACACAGACCTCAATCAAGCCAGGTGTACCTAATCATGATTCTCCAGGATGCATAGGCAATCCTCCTTCATCTTTGACTTGCAAATGAGAAGGTGAGAGAGGCCCTGGATAGCAACCTTGCCATTCAACCTCAGCTTCGTTGATGGTACTATCTCCTATGCCCCTTACCTGGAGACCCTGAGAGCACTGTCTGCAGTGCCTAGGGGTGTCTAGATGTACCACTAGGTACAGACGTTACTATTCCTGCTTTTCTGGTTTTCATTTCGTTCTCTTGTCTGCTAAGCTTTTGAAAATACATATTGCAGCCACTTGTTGCCCTGTTTTCTAAGCTGCCTTGAACTGCTGCCAGGCGCTGCTGCCAAAGGAGCTAATGACTAAGTCACTCTCCTTTCAGCCTCTGGCAGGACTGGGAATTCACTTGGGGATGGGGGTGGGTAGCAAAGGCCCAGTCATCCTGAACCAATCAGGAAACCACAATAAAAGTGCCGACCAGGGAGTCAGTCACTCATCCTGGAACCCCAGCGCTGATCTCAGCTTGGAGGTGATGACCAGGCTGGGATGCTCTGGTTTGCTCCTGCAGAACCACATCAGAGGCAGAGAAGTTGGGCAGAAAGGCATATCCATCAAAGCAGCTTTGAGGGGATCCTGGGGTCAGCAGGGAAGAGATACTTTCAAGCCAGGAAAGACCACAGAAGAGCAGAGAAACAACAGGATGTGAATCAGAGCAGGCAAAGCCAGGTGAACTTGATTATAAATAATAATAATAAAATAACTAATGCCTAAAGAAAACTTACTCTGTGCTGGCCATATCCTAAACACTTTAAAAGGTTAATTTGTTCATTTCTTCCAATAGCCTTATGTAATAAGCACTATTATTCCCATTTACAGAAGAGGAATCAGGCAGAAGGAGATTTTAGTTGCTAAACTTGGTGGTGTCCAATGTTTTCCCATGGATCCTCTTTTACCTAAACATTCACAATGTCCCTCTCCTTGGTCATCCGGGTTTCTAAATGCTTTTTCCAGATGGTTCATTGGTTGATATGTATCCAGAACTCGTACTGAGTTTTACCGTTAATTACATGAGGCTGGAATTGGATCCTTCTCTGATCCAGCCTCCAGATGAGATCTCAACCCTGGCTGACACTTTTGATTGTACTTTGAGACACCAGGAAGCCAAGGACCCAACAAGCCTGACCTTCATCCAAATGTAACTCATCATTTAGAAGGAAAGAAAGGGGAGATGCTGCATTCACCCCAGATAGCCTTGATCATTTTGCCAAAGCAAATTCGTAGATTATCTGCTGAAAGCGAGAGGAAGAGCGCTTCCAGAATAGTAATACTGACAATCATCAGTCGCTGTCCAGGAATCTTCTCCTTGTGAGAGCTTTTATCTCTATCTGTATTTACAGATAATGATTCAAAAGTACAGAGAGATGAAGTTACTGGCTGACAGTCACTCAGGTCAAATACAGCAGAACTGAGAAACAAACCCAGGTCCTAGAGTCATGGTGTTACATTGATGTTCTGGACGTTTTTTTGGCAGATGTCACAGGGAAGATGTGTTCTTTGCCAGAGCTACTTTGAGGTTTTATAGCAAGAGTGTTTTGGAGGCTGTTGTAGGAGGGTTGGGGGGTGGTCTGGTCTCACAGGTCGGGGAGGAGGAGTGGTACAAGCAGATGAAGCAATGTTGAGATGGGAGATGCCTTATGACAGATGATGTAGCTAATGGAGCATCTTCACACAAGAAACCATGGGCTTCCCAGTGAGTTCAAAACAGACAGCTCAGTAGAGAGAGTGCCAATGATGCGGGATGAAGGACTCGCTTCGTTCCAAGGCAGATCATACAGTAAGATAGTGAACAGGGACATGCAGGCAAGAGATATGGGAAACCTGCCCAATTCACTCCATCAAACGTAATGTAAATGTTTCTAACTTTGACTGAATCTTTGTGGCTGCTGGA
The DNA here is from genome assembly GCA_006408675.1 of Madoqua kirkii. Classification (NCBI taxonomy): domain Eukaryota; kingdom Metazoa; phylum Chordata; class Mammalia; order Artiodactyla; family Bovidae; genus Madoqua; species Madoqua kirkii. The sequence continues at coordinate 11,078 of SJYC01112973.1, forward strand.
CAGGGCATGGCCAGCCCTGATGTAAGAGCCTTCATTGATGCTTCCATTTTAATGAACCAAGTGGTTGATACCAAGTTTTCAAGAAGAATTCAGGTTTTGAGTTCATAGGGACCACTGCTAGTTCAATGCATGCTGCATTCCCTAACTAAAAAGGCATAATGCATAATGGTTTAGAATTTGCACATCCACCACAGGGGTCTACCAGGAAGGGTGTAAGAGTTTCCTAACTTTTGGCTGAAGAGTGATGGTGTGCTCACCTTGACCTTCCAGGTCTGCGTAGGTAGGCATAGGTCCCTGGGGTACCAGCCCTCTGTGACACTGAGAGAATAGCTAAGAAGGCAGCAAGTATGCTTCTTTTATTTTTTTCCATCTGAGTGCCTACCTGTGTGTTTGGCAACTAACAGGTGCTTTAAGAACGCATCTTGAGTGAATGAATGAGCAGGGGTGTGATTGTGCATGTTCTATGGTTCAATCGCCTTGCAGTTTCTTTTAGATAAGCACATATTTTGAATGAGACAGTTCATACACATTTCAGAGACGAGGGGTCTGGGAAGTCCAACCAGCCTTGGCACATACATCCCCTTCTCTCTCGGCTCCACTCCCCCCTTGTAGAGGAAACCAACCTCTTCTCCATCTCCCCCTTCCCACAAGAGGGAGGCCAGCTCTAACGGCCTTGGCCCCAGTTTGCTTGTATAATTAATGTGGGATTTTTCCTTCTCTAGTAAAAAATGACCTTGTCAAGCCAGAGACGACAAAATCTTGGTTACTGAGTGACTGTGGGCTCCCTGCTGGGATGGCATCACTGGCCCTGCAAAGAGAAATCTAATAAAATCGGTGTCAGGGGCTCCCTGGGTGCCAGGTCCCCTGCTGCCTGACCCCACGATCCCATTTATTAGCCAAACCCAAGAAAGCAGACAAACCTCACTGGCTCCAGACAGGAGACTTCCAAGCAGGGAGCTAGTGCGGGGGCTGGGACAAGGTTTCAGCAAAAATGACAAGGGAAATGACAGGAGGTGCCAGCCTGGCCAGGGAGTCTGGGGAAGCCCTATTCAGAGCATCTTGCTGTTTGACAGGGTTGATTTTAACTTAGTGGAGGAATGCGTTAGAATGTCCCATAGGAGAGGGAAGCAGTGTTTCTCTTTGCACTGTTATTAACCGGGCCGTGGACCACATGCTTTGCATTAGCCGTGTTCCTGGGAGTCAGCAGGCGTCAGTAGAGGAATAGCCAAAGCATCTGCATGGGGAGTTTCCATTTTGTAAGTTGAGCACTGCTTCGTGTGCCAGGGAGTTTCAAACGTACTGTCACTGCTTCACCTGCTACACAGCCAGAACTCCCTGTGATGGGAAATACTGCTTAGCATCGTACACTAGCTTCACCCCTCATTAGCTGAATGATTGTGGCTCAGTTACCTAACTTCACCTGTGAAAGGGGATGAGAGTATTTCTCTCATAAGGATGATAGGAAAGCAGAATCAACCCAGAAAAGCAATAGCTTTTCTCTATATCAGCAAAAATCAACTAGATGAAAAGAAAAACAAAGAAAAAGAAGAAGATTCTATTCCAAGTAGAGATGAGAATTCTCAAGTGTCTAGGAGTTAGCTGATCAAAAATTGCACACAATCTTTGGAGAAAATGTTAAAGTCTATTAAAGGATATAAGAGATGATTTAAGGGATATTCTGTAATTATTAGAGAGAGGTCTTAATATTGAAAAGATATCTATTATCTTTAAATTGAACTGTGAATCCAATGCAGTCTCAATAAAAATTCCAGCTAGATATTTTTAAGGATCTAGAGATTTAAAAATTGCACACAGTTGTACATGACTGTTAAGTTGCTTCAGTCATGTCTGATTCTTTTTGACCCTATGGGCTGTAACCTGCCAGGCTTACTGAGATTGCATGAGAAGGTTTGTAAGGGTCTAAATCAGTCCATTTTAAAGACTTTAGCCAGTATTTCTCAGTGGATAATAGTGTATGTGCACGCACACGTGCACTAACTTGCTTCAGTCATGTCTGACTCTTTGCAACCCTGTGGACTGCAGCCCATCAGGCTCCTCTGTCTATGGGATTCTCCAAGCAAGACTGGAGTGAGTTGCCATGCCCTCCTTCAGGGGATCTTCCTGGCCCAGGAACTGAACCTATGTCTCTTATGTCTCCTACACTGACAACCAGGTTCTTTACCACTAGTTCCACCTGGGAAGCCCCCTCACCCTCTGCTCCCGTTGAATAGAATTTATTCAAAATAATCTAGCATTATGAAAATTCAACATAGTAAGACTATTCTAGATGAATCTTTACTGTTTAAGGTCATCATGACTTTATTCCTCTTCATCATTAGACAAAGTGAGTAAAACTTTGGGGTTTTACTGGAAACATAAAAGTCCATATATAGCTAAATGAATGTTGGAAAAGAAAAGCAAATAGGAGAGATAAGCTGCACCAAATATTAAAATATATTACTAAGCCATAGAAATAAAAGCAATATAGTGGAGGCCCCCAAAATGGATGCATACACTGGTGGAGTAGAAGGTAATCCTCTCAGTTCTCCAAACAGGGATTGAGCCATGGACATACAGTGAAAGCCAAGAATCCTAATCAGGGGACTCTCAGGTGGATAAGGTTTTATCCATCAGTTTTGACTGATGGCTCTGGAAAATCTGACTTACTATATGTATTAGGGTGGATACGCCTTCACTATAAATAAAAATGTCTCCAGATAGGTTAAAGGGCACAAGATAAAAAACCAAATTCTAATGCTAATTAAAGAAAATATTATTACTGTGACCTAGAAATGTTGACAGATTTCTTAACCAAGTCTCGAAAAGCCCAAATCATACGCTATCAAAATTATCAAAATTAAGAATTCTTGAGTAGAAAGCATGACCGACATGGTTAATACTTAACAGATTCAGACAGATTACTTGAAAATTATTGCAAGTTTTAGAACTGTAAAATAACTAATATGTAGACCATATAAGAAGTTCTCACACTTCATCAAGAAATAGAGAACAAAGACAAAGGGCATGCATAAATGGGCAAAACACAGAATATACAGTCAACCCACCACATATGGATGAGTTCCATTCTGAGAGTGAGTTCGTAAAATCAGTTTGTTCATAAGCCCAACAAAGTTAGCCATGGTACCCAACTAACACAATCAGTTATATAGTTACTGTTGTTCAGTTGCTAAATGGTGTTCAACTCTTTGTGACCCCACACCAAACTTTCCTGTCCTTCACCATCTTCCAGGATTTGCTCAAACTCATATCCATTGAGTCAATGATATCATCCAACCATCTCAACTTCTATGACCCTCTTCTCCTCTTGCCCTCAATTTTCCCCAACATCAGAGTCTTTTCTCATGAGTCAGCTCTTCACATCAGATGGCCTAAGTATTGGAGCTTCAGCTTCAGTAACAGACCTTTCAATGAATAGTCAAGATTGATTTCCTTTAGGATCGACTGGTTTGATCTCCTTCCTGTCCAAGGGACTCTATAGAGTCTTCTCCAGCACTGCAATTTGAAAGCATCAGTTCATTGGTGCTCAACCTTCTTTATGGTCCAACTGTCACATCTGTACATGACTACTGGAAAATCTGTATCTTTGACTAGACAGACCTTTGTTGGCAAGTTGATGCCTCTGCTTTTCAATATTCTGTCTAGGTTTGTCACAACTTGTCTTCCAAGGAGCAAGCATCTTTTAAATGTGTGGATGCAGTCACCATCTGTGTAATAGGTTTGTAATACTTTTCACACAAATAATATATATCTAAAAAGAAAAAAAAAAGAGAGAGAGAGAAAATATTTTTAATCTTATAGTATAGTACTATACTTGAAAAATATAGTAGTACATTGTGACAGCTGATGTATAGGGGCTGACATATGTGTTCACATTGTTGACAGTTTGCAACTTGAAGATTCACTGAAAGTCATGACTAAAATGAGAAATATGAGTGAAAAAAGTAATGATATATTACTTTACCCCACCATATTGGTAAAAATTAATGTATTGGGTCATGCTGGGAGGGATGTGGTAAACACCTTTTGTTTCTATAAACTGTTGTCTGAAGAACAGACTGATGCAACTGTTTAGAATAAAACTTCAGAAGTTCCTAGTCTGATGCTGTGTACTCCAGGAGGCTGCAATCTCCTTCTTGTTTTTACTGTATACTTGAGAGAAAATGTGGCACATTCCACAAGAAGGCACGTAGAACATGAGCACCACAGCCTTGTTAGTGGCAAGACTTTTTAAACTACAGTCCTTGGGTCGAATTTGCCCGCAGCCATTTATTTATGAACCATCTATGGCTGCTTTGATGCTAGAGTAGCAAAGATGGATACTTGCAACTAAGACCTTCAGACCCACAAAGCCAAAAATATTTATTATCTGGATCTTTATAGAAAAAGTTTGCCAGCCTTCAGATTAAAGTATCAGGGAACTATTATTCCAGGCAACCTAGAAGTCCCATTGTTGAGGGAAAAGTTAAGTAAAATATAGTGGACATACACTATGAAATACTATGCAGCTCTTATAAGCCATATACTGTGTGAGCATATACTTACAAACATGAAAATATCTTATGAAAATGATGCTGTGTGTATGAAAGTAAGAACCAAGTTCACAGTGCTGTAACTTTTATTCATTGGGAAAGTACCTGTACAACAATAACATTATAGACTTCCCAGGTGGCTCAGTGGTAAAGAATATACCAGCGAATGTAGGAGATGCAGGAGATGATGGTTCAAATCCTGGGTCAGGAAGATCCCCTGGAGGAAGAAATGGCAACCCACCCTAGTATTCTTGCCTGGAGATCTCATGGACAGAGGAGCCTGTTGGGCTACAGTCCATGCGGTTGCAGAGTCAGACATGACTTCAGTGGTTAAAACAACAACAATAACATTACACATTTTGCAAAGATAGACATAAGATTAAAATATTCACATAAAGGCATTAATTATGACTGCTAAAATGAAGAATGGGGACACATGAATAAAGCAGAGCAGTCTTTGCATGAATCTGATGATAAAAGCCATTCCAGTATTCTTGCCTTGAGAACCCCATGAACAGCATGAAA
>SJYC01112974.1:0-18345 GCA_006408675.1 Madoqua kirkii
CTGTGAAGAAAGCTAAGCACTGAAGAATTGATGCTTTTGAGCTGTTGTGTTGGAAAAGACTCTTGAGAGTCCCTTGGACTGCAAGGAGATCCAACCAGTCCATTCTAAAAGAGATCAGTCCTGAGTGTTCATTGGAAGGAATGATGCTAAAGCTGAAACTCCAATACTTTGTCCACTTCATGTGAAGAGTTGACTCACTGGAAAAGACTCTGATGCTGGGAGAGATTGGGGGCAAGAGGATATGGGGATGGCAGAGGATGAGATGGCTGGATGACATCACCAATTCGATGGACGTGAGTCTGAGTGAACTCCGGGAGTTGGTGATGGCCAGGGATGCCTGGCGTGCTGCAATTCATGGAGTTGCAAAGAGTCCGACATGCCTGAGTGACTGAACTTAACAGAACTGATGATAGAAGCATGCTTGAAATGAGAAGCATGAATTGTTTTTACACCCTACCTAATATCTGAGAAAGTAGATATGGAAATTTCTTAGTACAATGTTTAACATGTCATGAATTTTCGAAAAGCTTTCATTGTTGTATCATCATCATCATTTTATTATTAATCTTTTAGAAATAAAATCCTAACCACCGAGCCAGAATAAATGAAGAGCATGCATAAGGCAATCCTGTCTCATCAGTGAAACCAGAACTAATAGACAGACACAGGGTTGCAAAGATTCGGGCATGACCGAGCAACTTTCAGACAGAGAGTAACCCTTTATAAAGGAACTTGTTAGAGGTTAAAAGGAATCCAGTTTATGGTTAAACCTCATAAAAAGATGGGAAAGGAGAAAGGGGCTTGTCTACTGTTGTGGTCGCTGTTTCTGTTCGCCAAATATATCTGATTCTTTGCCTTACAAATTGAATATCTTTGTCTTCCTTTTGGTTAGTGTGAGACATGCAACCACTTCAGACAGAGGCATTGTTGCTGTAAGTGGTGCATGCCACTTGTGGACCAGAGTATTGTTCTTTACAAACAGACCCTCCAGAGCTCTCTTTCCCACTGAAAGAGTGGCTAACTGCATTTGAGATGGTGGTTGATGCATAGTCCCTGGGGGCTACAAAGATTAGAGCCCCTCTCTGCAGTCTCACAATGAATATGTTAATTGAAGCCACTGAGATTCTTGGAGCTATTTGTTACCCAGCATAGCCTATCCTATCCTGACTGATACATCTTCCAAATCTTCAACACATGTTGAGGCACTCACAAAGAACAAGGCACATAGAATTTAAAAGACTCAGAGACAAGGTGATCCAACTGCCCAGCATGGGTTGAGTGGGTAAATGTATAGAAGAGGGGTCCAATCTCAGTGAGAAAGCCCACAGCCCCCACAAAAGCTCCTCCTATCTTAACTCACCCTTACCATTACGGAGATCCTTCTGTTTGGAGTCAAATTCTCCCTCCTTGCCTCCTCTTCCCATTGGTATTAGTCCTGCCTTTATCCCTTTTTCACATAATAGTCCTTCAAGGAGGGAAATACGGCAAGCAGAATAATGGTGCTACAAAGATGTCCCTATCCTAATCCTCAAGGCCTGTGAATGTGTTACCTTGCCGGACCAGAAGGATTTTGCAGAAGTGATTATTTCAAACAACTTGAGATGCAAGGGTATCTTGGATTATCTGAGTGACCCAATGTAATCATGAGGGTCCACTGGAGAGGAAGGCAGAAGGGGCAGAATCAGAGATGTGATCACAAAAGTAAAGGTTACAGGAATAGAGACTGCTGGGAGGAGACCTGGAACCAAGGAACTCAGACAGTCTCTGAAAGCTGCAAAAGGCAAGGGACTGATTATCCCTAGAAGCTTCAGAGGAGTTCATCTCTGTCAGTGCTTTGCTCTTAGCCTGTAAGACCCATTTACAACTTCTAATACCTGAACTGACTCATTTGAAAAGACCTTGATGATGGGAAAGATTGAAGGTGGGAGGAGAAGGGAATGACAGAGGATGAGATGGTTGGATGGCATCACCGACTCAATGGACATGAGTTTGAATAAACTCTGGGAATTGGTGATAGACAGGGAGGCCTGGGGTGCTGCAATCCATGGGTTCTCAAAGAGACAGATGCGGCTGAGCGACTGAAATGAACTGAATCTCCAGAATTCTAAAATGTAGATTTACGTTGTTTTAAGCCACTGAATTTGTGGTAATCTGTCTCAGAAGAAAAAGGAAACTAGTAGAGTGAGATTAGTTACATTATTTCTTTGTATTTTCTGTTTCCAAACAAACTGCATTTTGCTACACCTGGCTTCATTTTTAGCATGGTTTCCTGATACTATAAAAACTATCCAGATGGAAATACATGGGTAACTGCAACTTTGTCTTCATTTTTATTTTGGTTGTGATCTAACAGAGGAGACATGCAACAAAAGTAGCCCCACTTGGAGCTAGTCACTGTGCAGATCAAAGTCACATGGACTGTGGGCTGCTTATTGAATTTGAGGTTTGCACAGATTCTAAACTCTTTTCAGAGTTGATTTTAGGACTATGGAGATCCATCTCCCTAATCCCATAGTTGTTGTGCTGCATCCTAAGGAATCAAATGTAGATTTTACCAATGCCTTCAAATTACTGAGTATGAATTTGTTAGCTCATGAGCTGTGCAATTTGGTCAAAACAAATTACATTAATAACCTATGTTTCAACTTTAATGAGAGCTCAAGAGTTTGACAGAACTAACCAGATTTGAGAAAGGCAATGACCTTCCCTTCCAGAGTTGACAAACCATCAGTTCAGTTCAGTTCAGTTCAGTCACTCAGTTGTGTCCAACTCTTTGTGACCCCATGAAATGCAGCACACCAGGCCTCCTTGGCCATCACCAACTCCTGGAGTTCACTCAAACTCATGTCCATCAAGTTGGTGATGCCATCCAGCCATCTCATCCTCTGTCATCCCCTTCTCCTCCTGCCCACAATCCCTCCAAGCATCAGGGTCTTTTCCAGTGAGTCAGCTCTTCACATGAGGTGGACAAAGTATTGAAGTTTCAGCTTTAGCATCAGTCCTTCCAAAGAAATCCCAGGACTGATCTCCTTTAGAATGGATTGGTTGGATCTCCTTGCAGTCCAAGGGACTCTCAAGAGTCTTCTCCAAAACCACAGTTCAAAAGCATCAATTCTTCGGTGCTCAGCCTTCTTCACAGTCCAACTCTCACATCCATACATGACCACTGGAAAAACCATAGCCTTGACTAAACAGACCATTGTTGGTAAAGTAATGTCTCTGCTTTTGAATATGCTATCTAGGTTGGTCATAACTTTCCTTCCAAGGAGTAAATGTCTTTTAATTTCATGGCTGCAATCACCCAGTGGTTTTGGAGCCCAGAAAAATAAAGTCTGATAATGATTCCACTGTTTCCCCATGCATTTCCTATGAAGTGATGGGACCAGATACCATAATCTTTGTTTTCTGAATGTTGAGCTTTAAGCCAACTTTTTCACTTTCCTCTTTCACTTTCGTCAAGAGGCTTTTTAGCTCCTCTTCACTTTCTGCCATAAGAGTGGTGTCATCACCATATGAATACCTAATTCTTCTTTATTGATGTTTCATGTCTTTTATTAACAACCAAGCAGTTATTGCCCTATTCAATTCTCAAAACAACCCTATGAAGAAGGGAATATTTCTATGGATGGTTTATCATGGACAAATGGCATTGAGATGGGAAAGCAATGTGTCCAGTTTTCACAGCTAGTGGGTAAGACAGCTGGGCTGAAACCCGAGTGTCTCAATCTGTAGATGGTGTCTCAAAGTTCATGCTACAGTATCACCCAGGAAGGTATCTGTGTGGCCCCCACTGGCCTCTGGCTCAGATTTGTCTGATTACAGGTCCAGAGGTAGCCTGGAATTTGTGGATACTGTCCTTGGAAATGAAAGGACTTGTCAGCTCATTTTTGACGGATCGCATTTCTTAGAATAAGCATAAAATAAATATTTTCCATTTGCTGAGTGATATTATCAGGCCTCTCTGGGCTAAGACTTGAAGGGGAGAGAGGAAACAGGTTTCATGGTTAGAGCCTGAGAAATACCGCTCAGGCAGTCATGGGTGAGGGGTTGGTAATGGATGACTTCGCCCCCTATTCATGCTTACCTGGCACAGGAAGCTCTGGGTCGTTTGGCCCAAACTCTTAACAACAAGCTCCTCATGTATCCCCCTTGCACTGATGGTCTAGTGGAGAATTTTTCTGACAGAATTTGTTCTAGGAGAGACCCTGCTGCCCTTGACAGGAAAGGGAGAAAAGAGAGACAAAGGCATAAATCTCTAGCTTTCTTGGGAATCTGTTCTCTCCTGCCTGGAAGTGTGGAGATGAGTAACTAGTGAGTTTCAAAGCCTGGATGAGTATCATACCCCTGGGCAGACATGTAGGGCCCTCTAAAGTGGGAACTATCCCTTTTGGTGGAAACTATCCAATCCAATATTAAAACATACATGAGCCATTATCACATGAAAAAAAAAAAGGCCAACGCCATTAGTCACTAGGGAAATGCCAATCAAAGCTACACTGAGACACTACCTCATACCCATTAGGTGGGCTGTAATAAAAAAGACACTCAGTAACAAGTGTTGGTGAAAACGTAGAGAAATTGGATCATTTATATGCTGCAAGTGGAAATGTAAAATGATGCAGCTGCTTTGAAAAACACTCTGTGGCTCCACAAAATAATTAGTGTGGATTTACTGCATGATTCAGTGATTCTACCCCAAGACTATGCCCAAGAGAACTGAAAGAGGTTGATTAGATGTAGTCTCCTGGGAAGTCTCAGTCATCTTGATAATCAGTGTTCCCTGTGACCCCCTTGCCTTACTTCTGTTTATTTGATGCCATAATTTCACAGTGATCAAACTTAGCTTAGGATGAACTGCCAGATGTCCACCTCCTACCCCTTTCTCATATCAGGGTGCCTCATCTAGCTATTCTGACTGCCTCAAAGCATTGGAATTTGTGACTAACTCTTGCAATCCTAGAGAAGCATTTTGTGGGACATTACAGAGGGAAGAGGTCACATTAGCTAAAGCAAGCACACCTATCATGCTGAGTTGCTCAGTTGTGTCCAACCCTTTGTGACCCCATGAACTGTAGCCAGCCAGTCTCCTCTGTCCATAGGATTTTCCAAGCAAGAATACTGGAGTGGGTTGCCAATTCCTCCTCCAGGGGATTCTCCCAAGCCCAGGGGCCGAATCCATATCCCCTGCGTTGGCGGTATGGATTCTTTACCACTGAGCCACTCGGGAAGCCCCAAACACACCTATAGTTGCAGCAATCAGAGATGTGAGATGAGGTCTTCAAGAGAGAGTCAAGAGTCACAGGATAGGAATGGCAGGTGCAACACTGGGAAACAGATTTCCAGAAACAACAGTGGAGGAGAAAAACACAAATATTTCCAGCATAAAAGTAAGAAGAGGATAACCCTCTGGACCCAATCAACAATGGAACCTCGGTGGAAGAGGGCTGTGATTCTAGAAATAGTGAGGCATGAAGCCTCATACTCTTGGATCTTGGGATTTAATCCCTGAGATTTCTGAAGGATTTTGATTCCTTGGAATCCTTAGGAAAAGTGGCAATTCTCTTTTAAGAGTTTTCTCTGTTGGCAATTATTACCTTCAAGCAGAGTGTTTATAGTCAGCCAAGAGGGAGTTCCAAGCAGCTCATCAGACATGTCTGAGTGGGTCTGAACTTAACTCATCAGTTTAGTTCAGTTCAGTCGCTCAGTCGTGTCCAACTCTTTGTGATCCCATGAATTGCAGCACGCCAGGCCTCCCTGTCCATCACCATCTCCTGGAGTTCACTCAGACTCACGTTCACCGAGTCTGTATAGGCAGGGGTTAACATCTGTCCCGTGGGAATGCTGAGTTTTATATTTATCAACTTGAAGTTATCAACAAAGGGATAGTGGATATACTCTAATTCCAGATGTTAATATATCTGGCTGATAGAATTCTTCCTAGTTGTTTAATTCCTTTAAATTTTTGTTTCCTTTGATCATTGCCTTCTCAAAACCAAAGGCAATTATTATTCTGCAATTGTTTATCTTTCCTGACCATTTAATGATTTTCTAAGATTTACTACGTACACTGTTTGTGTGTGCTATGCTCTGCTTAGTCACTCAGTCGGGTCTAACTCTTTGTAACCCCAGGGAGTATAGGCCCACCAGGCTCCTCTGTCCATGGGGATTCTCCAGGCAAGAATGCTGGAATGGGTTGCCATGCTCTCCTCCAGGGAACTGAACCCACATCTCTTGTGTCTCCTGCATTGGAAGACGGATTCTTTGCCACTAGCACCACCTGGGAAACCCTATCCTCTAAATAAGACACTATTATTACAACTACTAAATTTTATAGCAAAGTTTAAAAGATTTATGCTGTTTACGAATTTATTTCTTAACACTGCTTTTTATACTCTACTTCTTCCTTCTTGAATCAATTTCTACCTTTCTGAAGCATATTCTAGTAAAAGAAAAACCATTTATGATCTACGCTAAACACACACTGTATCTGTCACCTCCGGTAATTATAACATAAATTCTGCAGAATGTAAATTATCATCCCCATTTCACAGATGAAAAAAAGAAAGACATGGAGAGAAAAGTGACATGCTTAACAGAAACCACAGAACTGGTACATTTTAGATGTCACCAGATGTTCTGTTCAAACACAGTAAGGAAACAGCAGTGGAACTGAAGGGTCTTAGACTAATCAAGAAACAGTTAGGAGGGTTGGAGTGCTTGTAGGCAGACCATGATACTTAAAATGTAATGATTTGTATAGAAACTTGCTCACAAACCACCCATTATCCCTAACGACTATGCCAACAGTGAGTTTTCCAAGCCTGGGGGTTACATTTGGCCTATAATTAATCTGGAGGTGGGGAAGGGTGCTGTGAAGGAGCCGGGGAGGTGATAGCATTGAAATGGCCAATTTGACTTTACTCTTAGCAAGTACTGAATTTTACAATTAAGAGAAAATGTTTGAGGGTAATATTTTAAAATTGTTAGCTATATAGTTTCATTCTAAAGACTTTATTTTTTTTTTTAGAGAAGTTTTAGGTTTATAACAAAATTAAGAGGAAGTTGCATATAGCCCCCCACCCCCACGCATGCATAGCTTCCCCCATTTATTAACATTACTCACCAGAGTGGTATATATATACATATAGTTTTGTTTTGTTTTACCACAGATGAACCTATGGGTTGGCCCAAAAGTTCATTCCATTACATCTTAAGAAAAGAAAGGAAGAGGGAAAAAACCCTCAATGAATTAACTTTTTGTCCAACCCAATACACTGAACATCACAATCACCCAAAGTCCATAGCTTACATTAGAGTTTACTCTAGTAAATAAGGGCTTCCCTGCTAGCTCAGTTGGTTAAAAAAAAAAAAAAATCTGCCTGCAATGCAGGAGACCCCGGTTCAATTCCTGGGTTGGGAAGATCTGCTGGAGAAAGGATAGGCTACCCACTCCAGTATTTTGGCCTGGAGAATTCCACAGACTGTATAGTCCATGGGCTTGCAAAGAGTCAGACACGACTGAGTGACTTTCACTTTCTTTTCATTTGACTCTCAGTGTTGTACATTCCATGGGTCTGGACAACTGGAAATGACATATATCCAACATATTGATATCATAGAGTATTTTCACTGCTCTAAAAAATCCTCTGTGTTCCATTTATTTATCTTTCTTCTCTTCTCACTGCATACATTTTTATTTGAAGTTTCAAAACATATATGTCTCAGAGTGTGGGAAAAATGTGTGACACCCAGGCTCACTCGGGGTGATACATGTTGGCTGGTGATGCTTGTGAAGATATTGTGAAATTAGTAGGGGACAGAAAGAAAACGTTAATAATGTTTCATCATCAGTCACTGCCTTTGGTGGTGTTTGTTTGTGACTTAAAGCCCTTTGGGGTGGCAATACTAATTTAAAAGTTTTAATCAAAGTCAATGCTAAACAAGCAGTTCCTAAACAGAAACCCTACCAGTTGTTAGACAAAAGCAGCACTCAAGATAATTCCTTCAATCTGTTTATGCAATCCACACTTCTCACAAGCATAAGGTTCACTTTTGCAATTAGAGCTAAATCATTAAAACTGCAGCCTGTTGGTGGTGACACCTTTTGCAGCTCAAATCCTCTTTAAAACAAAACTTGTAGTCATTAGAACCGTGACAATGTGCTGAAAACACCCACATCCACTCTCCCTTGGTGCCCCATTCTTTCTGGCTTGCATTTCAGCAAGCTGACACCTGCTTTTATGGGCAATTTTAGGAGGCTGTTGATTCTGGGGATTGCCATCCTCGAGCGAGCTTGAGCAGAGATTTTTTTCCTACAAATGAACCGCACATCTTACCTAATTCAAATGGTTTAAATGTGGAAGATTCAACATCCCAGGGGTGGGCTGCTCACAGGCCCTTGGATGGTGTGAAAATACCAGAGAGAGAGCATTGCCACCAGTGAAGGGCCGAACCACACTGTGCTTCCTAATGCTGCCCAACTCTTGTGACCTTGGTGACATGACTCAATTTTTCTTTATCTTGGTTTGTTCATCTGTAAAATGGAAATTGTAATACTGACTCCATGAGACTAATAAGCCAGTTCAAGGAAGAGCAGTGAAGACCTTATTGACTAAACCAGTGGATGTTAATTATCATCTAGTTTATAGTAGCTGAATTAGTCAGGGCTTGAGGTCGGCATCATATGGGTCAAGATCAAGGCAAGGTCAGGGCAAATGGGTAGATATTTTAGTACCAAAGACTCTGTCAATTGAGTTTTTTTTAAAAGAATGTAATTGACTTACTCTCATCCTATTAGCACTGCACTTTACCTTTACTCCCGATGTGATTGATAATATTGATAATTCAAAAAACCACATAAAAAAGAAATAAGTGACTAGCTGTACTATTGAAATTTACGCAGAAGTAAATGTGTCCACCTGCTCATTTAATTTCACCCTCCCTAGTGCCACTCTAGGCAATTTGTGGAGCCTCATCTCCCTGGCTTTATAGATGTAGCCATGTCTGTATAACTGAGCTACATCTTCAAACATACATTCTGCCAAGGACCATGCAATACACAGTGACCTATAATTTGCTTCTCTAGCAACATCATGGACATCTTCACCTATTAGTACCACAGATATTTCTCATTATTGTTAATGACTGAACACTAGTCTTATTAATCTGAGCTTTCACCTGGCAATTTTTATTGTCTATGGCTTAATTACACTTATACAGTGGTCACAGTTGAGTTCAGTTCAGTTCAGTCGCTCAGTCGTGTCCGACTCTTTGCGACCCCATGAACTGCAGCACGCCAGGCCTCCCTGTCCATCACCAACTCCCAGAGTTCACCTAAACTCATGTCCATTGAGCTGGTGATGCCACCCAGCCATCTCATCCTCAGTCGTCCCCTTCTCCTCCTGCCCCCAATCCCTCCCAGCATCAGAGTCTTTTCCAATGAGTCAGCTCTTTGCACGAGGTGGCCGAAGTACTGGAGTTTCAGCTTGAACATCATTCTAAGAACACTGCAAATAAAATAAGACTCAAAAAAATCTGTTTATTGAATGAAATGTGTTCATCAGCTTCATGAAGAGGAGAAAATTAAGCTGCTTTATTGCTCAGTTTCTTGGTGTCTAAGAACCTGCTCTTTCTCAATAGATTAGGGCTTTGGTCTGCTGGGCCAGTGGGGACAATGCTGCTGGTCTTGAGAATGATGTCTGGGAATATAGCTCCTCAAGTGAAAGCCCAACTAGGCTAAAGTTTCAGGCTGCCCATATCCAAAGCTTTGGGAGGACTCAGTGTGGCAGATTAAACTGCTATCCTGTAAATATCAAAGACACTATAACAATTTATATTTCCTAGAGTTTCAAAATTTGCTTCAATTCAAAAATTCACTTTTTCCCTTTTATTTCACTTGAACTTGACGGATCCTGAGCTTGCATTTGGGAAATGAAAAATATAGGCTTAGTATTCACTGAGGATTCCAGAAACAGAATGCATGTACCAAAGTGAATATATGTTATCTTTGTAAACAGATGAATGAGAACGACTAGAAGATCTAAAACACTGATGACTCATGAGACAATAAGGTGGAAGGAGAGGAGAAAGAAGAAAGACAGACAGAAAGAAAGAAGACATGCATCACACTGGACAGATCCTTCTAGAACTCTGTGCCGTTCAGAATGAGAGCTTCTGGTCACATGTGGCTAGGAGACACTGGAAGTGTCACTCGTCTGAACTGAAATATGCTGTAAGAATAAAAAGCATACCAGATTTCAAAGACTTAACATGAGAAAAGGAGCATCAAATATATCAATATTGTTATGTTAATTTCATATCGATATGATTATAGCAAATATTTTGCATGTAGTGAGTTAAACTATATTATTAAAATTAACTTCATCTGCTATTTTCACTTTCTAAACAGGGCTAAAATTGCATATGTGTTAACATAGCCAAGACATGGAAAGAACCTAAATGTCCATAGACAGATGAATGGATAAAGAAGGCGGAATGTTACTCAGACAAAAAAAAATAAATAATGCTATTTGTAGCAACATGGATGGACCTAGAGATTCTCATACTAAATAAAGTGAGTCAGAGAAAGACAGATACCATATGATGCCACTTATATGTGGAATCTAAGACACAAATGAACTTATTTACAAAACAGAAACAGACTCATAGACATAGAGAACAAACTTATGTTTACAAGGGAGAAAGGGGGTGAGGGAAAGATAAATTAGCAGGTTGGGATTAGCAGATGAAAATTACTGTATATAAAATAGATGTCAGACAAGGTCCTAGTGTATAACTTAGGGAACTATATTGATACCTTGCAATAAACTATAATGGAAAAGAATATGAATATACACATGTATATGTATATGTATTATACATATACACATACATTATACATATTATGCATATGTATACACATATGTATAATATACATATTATATATATGTATATAATATGTATTATACATATTATACATATATTATACATATATATTCATATTCATTTCCATTATAGTTTATTGCAAGGTATCAGATAGAACTGAGTCACCTTGTTGCACACAGCATTGTAAATTAAAAATATCAAAAAGTACAATCCAGTAAAATTACTTATGTGGCTTCCATTATGTTTCTATGGGCAGTGCTGCTCTACAGCTTTCTTTAATGAAGCTATAAAGACAGTTTCCTACTAATCATATGTAAATAGCATGTTAAATACAATGAGAACAGTTTATATTATTATTTACTTAAATATGTCACCTAAAATATCAATTTCCCCCAAATGTTTTCCCATATAGCCCTGCCCCTGCTACACACTCACAAGCTGTGAATTAGTGGATTCTAAATGGAATTAGACCCTGCTGCTGGGAATGATTAAAGTCAGGAGGAGAAGGGGACGAAAAGATGAGATGGTGGGATGGCATCACCAACTCAATTGCAACATCATGGACATCTTCACCTATTAGTACCACAGATATTTCTCATTATTGTTAATGACTGAACACTAGTCTTATTAATCTGAGCTTTCACCTGGCAATTTTTATTGTCTATGGCTTAATTACACTTATACAGTGGTCACAGTTGAGTTCAGTTCAGTTCAGTCGCTCAGTCGTGTCCGACTCTTTGCGACCCCATGAACTGCAGCACGCCAGGCCTCCCTGTCCATCACCAACTCCCAGAGTTCACCTAAACTCATGTCCATTGAGCTGGTGATGCCACCCAGCCATCTCATCCTCAGTCGTCCCCTTCTCCTCCTGCCCCCAATCCCTCCCAGCATCAGAGTCTTTTCCAATGAGTCAGCTCTTTGCACGAGGTGGCCGAAGTACTGGAGTTTCAGCTTGAACATCATTCTAAGAACACTGCAAATAAAATAAGACTCAAAAAAATCTGTTTATTGAATGAAATGTGTTCATCAGCTTCATGAAGAGGAGAAAATTAAGCTGCTTTATTGCTCAGTTTCTTGGTGTCTAAGAACCTGCTCTTTCTCAATAGATTAGGGCTTTGGTCTGCTGGGCCAGTGGGGACAATGCTGCTGGTCTTGAGAATGATGTCTGGGAATATAACTCCTCAAGTGAAAGCCCAACTAGGCTAAAGTTTCAGGCTGCCCATATCCAAAGCTTTGGGAGGACTCAGTGTGGCAGATTAAACTGCTATCCTGTAAATATCAAAGACACTATAACAATTTATATTTCCTAGAGTTTCAAAATTTGCTTCAATTCAAAAATTCACTTTTTCCCTTTTATTTCACTTGAACTTGACGGATCCTGAGCTTGCATTTGGGAAATGAAAAATATAGGCTTAGTATTCACTGAGGATTCCAGAAACAGAATGCATGTACCAAAGTGAATATATGTTATCTTTGTAAACAGATGAATGAGAACGACTAGAAGATCTAAAACACTGATGACTCATGAGACAATAAGGTGGAAGGAGAGGAGAAAGAAGAAAGACAGACAGAAAGAAAGAAGACATGCATCACACTGGACAGATCCTTCTAGAACTCTGTGCCGTTCAGAATGAGAGCTTCTGGTCACATGTGGCTAGGAGACACTGGAAGTGTCACTCGTCTGAACTGAAATATGCTGTAAGAATAAAAAGCATGCCAGATTTCAAAGACTTAACATGAGAAAAGGAGCATCAAATATATCAATATTGTTATGTTAATTTCATATCGATATGATTATAGCAAATATTTTGCATGTAGTGAGTTAAACTATATTATTAAAATTAACTTCATCTGCTATTTTCACTTTCTAAACAGGGCTAAAATTGCATATGTGTTAACATAGCCAAGACATGGAAAGAACCTAAATGTCCATAGACAGATGAATGGATAAAGAAGGCGGAATGTTACTCAGACAAAAAAAATGAAATAATGCTATTTGTAGCAACATGGATGGACCTAGAGATTCTCATACTAAATGAAGTGAGTCAGAGAAAGACAGATACCATATGATGCCACTTATATGTGGAATCTAAGACACAAATGAACTTATTTACAAAACAGAAACAGACTCATAGACATAGAGAACAAACTTATGTTTACAAGGGAGAAAGGGGGTGAGGGAAAGATAAATTAGCAGGTTGGGATTAGCAGATGAAAATTACTGTATATAAAATAGATGTCAGACAAGGTCCTAGTGTATAACTTAGGGAACTATATTGATACCTTGCAATAAACTATAATGGAAAAGAATATGAATATACACATGTATATGTATATGTATATGTATTATACATATACACATACATTATACATATTATGCATATGTATACACATATGTATAATATACATATTATATATATGTATATAATATGTATTATACATATTATACATATATTATACATATATATTCATATTCATTTCCATTATAGTTTATTGCAAGGTATCAGATAGAACTGAGTCACCTTGTTGCACACAGCATTGTAAATTAAAAATATCAAAAAGTACAATCCAGTAAAATTACTTATGTGGCTTCCATTATGTTTCTATGGGCAGTGCTGCTCTACAGCTTTCTTTAATGAAGCTATAAAGACAGTTTCCTACTAATCATATGTAAATAGCATGTTAAATACAATGAGAACAGTTTATATTATTATTTACTTAAATATGTCACCTAAAATATCAATTTCCCCCAAATGTTTTCCCATATAGCCCTGCCCCTGCTACACACTCACAAGCTGTGAATTAGTGGATTCTAAATGGAATTAGACCCTGCTGCTGGGAATGATTAAAGTCAGGAGGAGAAGGGGACGAAAAGATGAGATGGTGGGATGGCATCACCAACTCAATGAACATGAGTTTGAGCAAACTCCAGGAGTTGGTGATGGACAGGGAAGCCTGGTGTGCTGCAGTCCATGGGGTCACAAAGAGTCAGACACAACTGAGTGACTGAACTGACCTGAAATGGAATTAGGCTCACCACTGCAAGTGAGATGAAGAAAAATTAATGTGACTCACCTGGAAGATTAAGTTTGACTTAGAAAACCAATGGTAAAGCTTGATTCAGAAAAACCAATGATTGACATGAAAGCCCCTCTTCCCTAAAGAGACAATGTGGAAAATTGGACTAAACCATCTAAATGGAGAGAACTTATCATTCTAAGAGGTCTCAGGTGTTGGTGGAAGCGTGGCCACTGTTACCATCCTGGCACCTGTAAGTGCACACGAGTGTTATGATGTTTCCATCACAGATGCTTCCTTCACCCCCATGAGATGGTTCAGCGAGGGGCCTGTGGACCTCTCTCCATGCACAACTGCAGGAGCACAGAGATTGCGTGGAAGTAACTGGGTCCCTCGAGTCAGGCCTGATCTAAAATATTTATTTATGTGGTTCTATCGGGTCTTCGTTGCATCCTGTGAGATCTTTATTTGTGGCACATGACCTTTTTAATTGTGTCATGCAGGCTCCAGAACACAGGGGCTCAGTAGTTTCATTTAGCTTCTCCACAGCATGTGGAATCATAGTTCCCCCACCCAAGGATCAGACCCACATCCCTGCATTGCAAGGCAGATTCGTAACCACTGGACCACAGTTAAGTTGGCTGCACCTCATCTCCCCAGTCCATTGAGAACCTGGTCAAAGGGTACTCTCTTCCCTGACCTTGTGGATCCTGAGATTATTCTGTGGGTTCTCTTTATGCCTACACCTCTGTGCAAGGAGCAGTGACCAAGAAGCCTGGCTGTGTGGTGACTGGGGAGGGAGACACTTGGCTTAATGATATCCCCAGCCTATCACCCACAGCTAAAAGGCAGCTCTGTGGGCTACGTCTGAGGAAACCACTCTTGGTCAGAAACTGCAACCTGAGTCAGGTCAGTAGCGGTGGCAGCGGGGAGTGTTCCTGGGCCCCAGAGACAGGGCTGTCATTGCACAGCCTTATCTTTCAAGCCTCAGGAAGGTAATGTGCAATGTTCCCAAAAGCATAAATATGATGGTCCTTGGAGTCAGAGACAGGGATTGGGAAGGGGTGGAGCACCATGTACTTGGTGAGGTGGAAAGGCCCGTTTTGAGAAGGGTGGAGAGGAAAACAAGCAAGGAAAGGAAGGTGGAGGTGGCAGGCGGTGCTATCAAAATAGTCTTGACAGTAGCCACTGTCTGTGCTTTGCATCAGAGACTGAATTCTTCACAAGTACACTTAAAATAATTTTGGGGGGTTGCTGCACCACACAGCATGTGGGATCTTAGTTCCATGACCACGGACTGAACTTACGCTTCCTGCATTGGAAGTGCCGAGTCTTAAGCACTGGACCATCAGAGAAGTTCCCAGGTGTTTCATTGCTAAATTGTATCTGACTGTCTTGTGACCCTATTGACTGTTGTCCATCAGGCTACTCTGCCCATGGGATTTCCCAGGCAAAAATACATGAGTGAGTTGCCATTTCCGTCTGAGTGAAGGTCAGGAAATTGCTAAACATCTCACAATGAGTAGGATAGCCCCTGTGTGAAAGCGCATTATTCAGCCCCCAGTGCATGGAAGTTGAAGAACTTTACCCTAGAGGAAAGGCTTGGCTATCTAAGTGATCACCTACCTGGTCCTGTCCCACCCAGGCCACTTTACAGCATAGCTGGTTGGTTGGTTATTTACTCAACATGAACAAAATGGCTAACACCATGTTGGTTTCTGTAGACACACCACACTAGCACTTCCCTGGTGGCTCAGACAGTGAAGAATCTGACTGCAGTGCTGGAGAATGGGGCTCAATCCCTGGGTCACGAAGATCCCCGGGAGAAGGAAACGGGGTACATCCCACTCCAACCCACTCCCATCCCTTGCCTGGGAAATCCCATGGACAGAGGAGCCTGGTGGGCTACAGTCCATGGGGTCACAAGAGTCGGACATGACTTAGTGACTAAACCACCACCACCATTCAAATACTAAATGATTTGATTCAACATTTGTCAAAAGTATAGTTGAAACTTGTAAGCTTCACATTTAGAGTATGTAATGGAGGAATGTTCTGTGATGAGGTGGTTGACATGACAATATTTGTGAGAATGCAACATGTTGGACTAGCCTTTCTGTGTTTTTAGAAAGATAAGGAAGAAGATTAAAGAATATATCCAGGTCAATTACTAAATTTGTATTTACAATTAAATTCACACTCATTCTGTAGTTTGTCATTGTCACGCTAGGCTTTTTGCTTAAGCAAAATTTACTAAAAAGTACAAGAGTTTTCCTATAACATTGAGAGAGTTGCTTGAAATGTATCTGCAAAGAATACTGGCTTGCAACCTTGAGATTTTTGTGTTGACTATTGAAATAAAGTTATATGTTGGCTGGAGTATTTGTTATACAGAATTACATTAATTCACTTATAATTTAAATAGTTTGTCACCACACTGAGATAAGTTTACCTATCTTGTCGTACTAAACGAGAAATACTTTTCAAGGCTTTCCCTTTTGCATCCATTTATATAAGTAAATATTCAAAATATTTTAAGGAGATTAATTTTTAAAATATTTTGTAATCTTCCTCAGCTCTAGAGTTTCAGTGGTTAGAAGAAATCAGACATAATTCTGAACCCAAACGTCTGACAAGAGGAGACAAAAATCAAAGAAAGAATCGCATAAAGAAAGAACTAAAGCTACATCTGTCACAGCTGCAGTGACAAAGAGATCTAGAGTTCAATGAATGAACAGAATTGGGAGCTCAGCCCCAGCTGAATGATCTGGGAAGCTTCTCCAAGGAAGGAGCAGATGAGCTAAGAACTCATCAAAGTGGGCAGCAGTTAATCCAGGCAGAAGAAAGAGCTTGTATAAAGGCCTGAGTTCAGAGAGATTTTGGCAGATGGTGCACCAGGAGCTAAGAAAGCGCAGATAAGCACTGCAGTGTGTGACCGAGTTGGAAAGGCAAGTAAGGCTGCACATTTTGGGTCCAGGCAGGCCACATTTCCACGTTTATGTTTCCCTCTTGTTGTAAGTGTGGAATCACTAAAATGTCAACATTAGAACGGCAGATTGTGGTGGTGGTGGTGGTGGTGCTTTAGTCGCTAAGTTGTATCTGACTTGCAGCCCCATGGACTGTAGCCCACCAGGCTCCTCTGTCTGTGGAATTTTCCAGGCAAGAAAACTGGAGTGGGCTGCCATTTCCTGCTCCAGGGGATCTTCCCAACCCAGGGATCGAACCTGGATCTCCCTCTTTGCAGTCAGTCTCCTGCGTTGGATGTGGATTTTTTATGGACTGAGCCCCCAGGGAAGCCCCGAAGTGTGCATTTTGAAAAGTCCTCCCTATCCAGTAATCATGTATGGATGTGAGAGTTGGATTATAAAGAAAGCTGAGTGCCAAAGAATTGATGCTTTTGAACTGTGGTGTTGGAGAAGACCCTTGAGAGTACCTTGGACTGCAAGGAGATCCAACCAGTTCATCCTAAAGGAAATCAGTCCTGAATATTCATTGGAAGGACTGATGCTGAAGCTGAAACTCCAATACTTTGGCTACCTGATGCGAAAAACTGACTCATTGGAAAGGACCCTGATGGTGGGAAAAATTGAAGGCAGGAGGAGAAGGGGACGACAGAGGATGAGATGATTGGATAGCATCACCGACTCAATGGACTTGAGTTTGAGTAAGCTCTGGGAGTTGGTGATGGACAGGGAAGCCTGGCGTGCTACAGTTCATGGGGTCGCAAAGAATTGGACATGACTGAGCAACTGATCTGAACTGAACTCTGGCCACTGGATGGTGAATGGATCATCACAGGAGCAAAGTGTAGGCAGAGAGACTGGCTGGGAGATAACTGTGTCAGGCATGTTGGGAAGCTAGTGATAGGGGCTATGATGCTGGAAATGGAACTGGAGAAGAATAGGTGAACTTAATAAAGGTTTGGGAGGTAAAATCCACAGGGCTTTATCCATCATGGTTAGTCTATGATGAGGGCAGAAGAGGGAAATGGTGTGGAGGATTTGATCCTGGATTTGGGGGGTTTATCATATGATGGGGACAGCAGAAACCATGGCTGATGATTCAGTGGATGGTTCATGATGTACTTGCAAGTGTCCTATGAACAGGAAAGTGGGAAAGACCTAGTTCCCTGTAATGGTAGACATTCTTGTCAGGTGCTTGATATGGCCTTTAATCAAGAGGAAAATAAACATCAACTCTGAAACAGAAGGGGACGTTTAAATATTTAACTCAAAAGAATTTGAGCCCTGACAAGTCCTAATCACAAGGCAAACCTTTATGCCTCTCTTTTCTTCTGTGCCAGTGATGACATTTGCAACAGGAAGAGAAGTCTAGTGGAAAGCCAGATCCCCCTCAGTGAGCACAGTGGACAGAGCTTGCTGGGCTGTCTGCTTTAGCTGTTAATTCACACGGGAATAGCTTCTGGGCTGATTCTATGATGGG
>SJYC01112975.1:0-48776 GCA_006408675.1 Madoqua kirkii
TCATGGGTCGCAAAGAATTGGACATGACTGAGCAACTGATCTGAACTGAACTCTGGCCACTGGATGGTGAATGGATCATCACAGGAGCAAAGTGTAGGCAGAGAGACTGGCTGGGAGATAACTGTGTCAGGCATGTTGGGAAGCTAGTGATAGGGGCTATGATGCTGGAAATGGAACTGGAGAAGAATAGGTGAACTTAATAAAGGTTTGGGAGGTAAAATCCACAGGGCTTTATCCATCATGGTTAGTCTATGATGAGGGCAGAAGAGGGAAATGGTGTGGAGGATTTGATCCTGGATTTGGGGGGTTTATCATATGATGGGGACAGCAGAAACCATGGCTGATGATTCAGTGGATGGTTCATGATGTACTTGCAAGTGTCCTATGAACAGGAAAGTGGGAAAGACCTAGTTCCCTGTAATGGTAGACATTCTTGTCAGGTGCTTGATATGGCCTTTAATCAAGAGGAAAATAAACATCAACTCTGAAACAGAAGGGGACGTTTAAATATTTAACTCAAAAGAATTTGAGCCCTGACAAGTCCTAATCACAAGGCAAACCTTTATGCCTCTCTTTTCTTCTGTGCCAGTGATGACATTTGCAACAGGAAGAGAAGTCTAGTGGAAAGCCAGATCCCCCTCAGTGAGCACAGTGGACAGAGCTTGCTGGGCTGTCTGCTTTAGCTGTTAATTCACACGGGAATAGCTTCTGGGCTGATTCTATGATGGGTCTGTTGCCAAGAGAAGCCATTGAAAGCTTACTTGCATTTCTGCTTTCTGCACATGACCTATCACAGGGCCAAGGAGAAGTGAATATGTGCAGAAACCATAGCCCAAAGGAGATGGGATGATGGCCAGAAGCCCAGGAAAGGAGTAGGGATGACTAGTAGAGAGGTAAGGGGCAGAGTCCTTTTGATAGAGGCAAGGTCTCAGTCTGAAGCCCAGGCAGAAGGCAGCAGCACCCCCGGGTTTCCTAAAAGAACTCTGAAGGCTGCGCTGGGTTCAAGCCCCAGCTCTGCAGGTTCTGGTCTTAAGATAAATCACTTTACCCTGTGAACCTCAGTTTCTTTTCAGAAATGGAAGTCATAATGTCTACCTGGTGTGGCTACAGGATGAAGTGAAGGGTAATGAAGATTACCATGAGTGTTGAGAAGCCCTTCACCTGCTTCCAGATCTGTTTAGCAAACATCTAGCTGTTGTTGCTGTTGTTTTTGGCTACACCAGGCATCTTGTTGGATCTTAATTCCATGACTAGGGATTGAACCCAGGCTCTCAGCAATGAGAACACACAGTGCTAACCACTGGACTGCCAGGGAATTCCCAGCAAACATCTAGTTTTAACGAATGAAAAAGTATTCATGAAAGCTTTCCTTTTGGTCCTCTGTCATCCCCTTCACTCTACAGGACCAAAGCGATATGGGCCCCTAGTTGTCCACAGTCATAGTTTCAGTGCATTAGCTGATTTAGTAAGATTCTCTTGACGAAATGCAAAGCAGATGAAATAGACATTTAGATGAACCCTCCTGTCTAACACACTCATCTTTCTGAATCAGCCGGGTGAGGTAATGTGGTGTTAGTCACATGCACACTGAGTAGTTAGGAGGTTTTCAACTACATCACTTCAATTGTTATTATTTCATCTGTTAAAATTAGATTTTCGCCTGAAATTGCTTAGTGACAATACCCCTGGCCTTTCTTCCAAAAGCTATAAAGATGGCCTCTCAAATTTAGAAAATGCTGAAATTGTTGGAAAGTTTTATTAAGCTGTTTAGAATTTAAGACAGCAGCTTACAGTTAAGCAGTTAAGAAATAAACAGCATATCAGGGTGTTTTCCAGTTCCTTCGTGAAGCAATAACTCAAAATCTTGTCACATTTGGAAAAGAAGACAGATCAAGCGTCTAATCATCCTAGGTGTCTTTAAGGAAAACACTTTTCCCCGAGGAGCTGTGAATCCAATGTTAACAACATGCTTGCTTGGTGAGCTGTATCATAGCATTTTAGACCTGGAAAATACTTTACAAGTCATCCTTCAGTTTTTTTTTTTTTTTCTTTTCCTCCAAGTCAACAATATTTTTTCTTCAGTTTATAAACAAAGGCTAATGTTTCCCTTGTAAAAATGTTAAAGGCTAATTGCATCCACTGCCAGCAAATGTTAATCTTCCGTGTTTCATTTCCACACTCCTGTCTGTAGCTGTCCCACCCAGGTATCTGAAAGGACAACCACTTCCTCACCAGAGAAGATCTTCCCTTCTCTCTGCCAGAACTAGGGTTTCTCTTCTCCCTAAAGGTATCTTTCTTACAATCTCCACTCTAAGAATCTCACCCCACCTTTGGCAAAACTATACTCCTACCTATACTGGGTAAGTTTGTGATGGTGACTGTCTTTTCCCTTTTTAGTATTCTTTCCTCTGAATGAATTGTTCAGTCTGAGGTCATATTTTGGGGGGCGTTAGGTGAGCCATCAATGCTGCCTATTAACAACATAGTTCTGGAAGGTACCAAAGAGATACTTTAAAAAAATTCTCATCTTACAGGTAAGACAGCCAGGGTTGAGAGAGGGGACACCGTTCATCCAAGGCCGCCTGAGAACACAGTAGCATAACCAAAGTCCACACCAGACCTTCCGACTCTCAGTTCAGCTTTTCCTCAACTGGGATGACATGCCGACTCGCCTCCACTTCACCACTCCTGGTGAAAGAACATGGCTCCAAATTTATATAGACATTCTCTATGTTCTTATTGAGTGAATAAGTGGATACTGAATGAGTAAACAAGAATGTTTTTCCCACACATTTGGTCTTCAGTGAAGCATCCATCCCATGTTACACGGCAGCAGTCATTGGTCAGATATGATTTTCATGAAAGTTCTCAGGGATAAAAATGAGGGTCTCATTCCGGAACTGACTAGAGCTCAGTCAGTACAAAACAGGCAGCATCTGATTCTGCTTTGATTTCAAATCTTGTATGCCATGCTATCTACATTGTGAATTTGGAAGTTAATTGATTCACTAACTCAGTCAATGCCAGTGATTCTGGGAAAGGTAAAACTGTCACTGATTGAATACAAGAGGAATGTGTTAGCTGTTTGGCTGTGTCTGCTTTGTGAACCTGCAGACTATAGCCCACCAGGTTTCTTGTCCATAGGATTCTCCAGGCAAGAATACCAGAATGGGTTGCCGTTACCTTCTCCAGGGGATCTTCCTGACCCAGGGATGGAACCCGGGTCTTCTGCATTGCAGGCAGATTCTTTCCTGCTTGAGCCACCAGGGAACCCCAAATATAATACAGATCCTCAATTCTTTTGCACTCAGTGGCTCAAGCTTGCCAGGGGCCTTCCATTCCTGCCCAGGTACCATCATCCCGGAAAACTTTCTGTGAAACTTCCTAAAATGTCTCTCCTCTTTTGACCTCTAAATATCCATTGCTCTGCCTAATATGAGGTAGTATTTCATACTGCTTTACATCTGTGCATTTAGAGAAATCACTTGGAGGTTTTTCCCTTTATATACATGAGTGCTTGGCCACTTCAGTTGTATCTGACTTTGTGTGAGCCTATGGACTATAAGCTGAGTTCCTCTGTCCATGGGATTGTCCAGGCAAGAATACTGGAGTGGGTGGCTAGGCCCTCCTCCAGGGGATCTCTCTGACCCAGGAATCAAATCTGTATCTCCTGTGTCTCCTGCATTGTGGGTGGATTTTTCACCTGCTGAGCCACCTGGGAAGCCCGTTTCCTCACATGAAGTGAAGTGAAGTCGCTCAGTTGTGTCTGACTCTTCGTGTCCCCATGGACTGTAGCTCCTCTGTCCTTGGAATTCTCCAGGAAAGAAAGCTGGAGTGGGTTGCCATTTCCTTCTCCATTTACTTACATATTCACCCGCTTTAATGCCCATAGGCACCTACTTCTCTTTTCCTAGAGAAGAAGGGTCACATAACTGGATTTGTTAGAACAAAGTTAAATGAAATTGAGGACTCCTCCATAGAAACTTATCCCTATGGTATATCTCAAAACTACTAAAGAGATAAACTCTTAAAAGGACTTGAATCTTTGCTAGCAAAGAAAGAGATGATCAGTGTTGCGTAGCTTGGGTATAAAATGACTTGGTGTTTACACTCTGGGGGAGCCAACGATGGATAAATAACATATTACTGCATAGATTTATGAATGGACTCTTGGATCTATAAGCTAAAGCATTTCTTGAATCTACACGGAACAACTGACTTAAGTTTTCAAAATGAAAAGCCTAAACATCTTCCTTACTGGCTAAGAAGGCAATGAGTCAGGTTCAAACTTAATATCTTTTCTAGAAAATGTCTATTCTCTTTTACTTCTAAGAATTAGAAGTAATTAGAATTCTAGGAATTAGAATCCCATCCCCTTTGCCTATCCAGTAGTTTACTGAACTATGTTTATCTCTTTATGATGACTTGCCCATGGTGCTGTGAGATACTTGGTGGGCAAGACCAACATTTCTCTTACAAACTTTCTGTCTTGTTACACTGGGTCTTTGTTGCTGCGTGCAGGCTCTCTCTAGTTGTGGCAAGCAGGGGCTACTCTTCTTTGCAGGGCCTGGGCTTCTCATTGCAGTGGCTTCTCTTGCTGCGGAGCACAGGCTCTGGAGCACAGGCTCTGGAGCACAGGCTCTTGGGCACGGACTCAGTAGTTCCGGCGCACCAGCTTGAGTTGCTCCACAGTGTGTGAAATCTTCCTGGACCAGGGGTCACATCCCTGTCCCCTGCGTTGGCAGGCAGATTCTTGTCTACTATACCTCCAGGGAAGACCCCAAACTTCCTATTTTTATATTCACTTTTTGTTTTGAAATGATTTCAGACTTACAGAAAAGCTTCCACAACTGTATAAATAATTTTCATATGACCTTCACCTAGATCATCTGCGAATGTTAAAACTGACCATGTTTTCTTTATCCTTCTATCAATCATTCTCCCTTCTATCTCTCACCTACTTTTCTATTTATCTGTTCACCTTTTTGTCTCTATCTACACACACACACACACACACACACACACACACACACACACAGTTTATTCTGAAATGTTTGAATGAGGGATACCTCTTTACCTCTAAAGACTTCAGTGTGAATTTCCTAAGATCAGAGGCATTTTCTTACATAGTTCAGTTCTCAAAATCAGGAAATGCGCATGTATTCAATATTATCACCTGATCGCAGCTTTATTCAAGGGTTCGCAGTCATCCCTCTAGATCCAGGGACTGACTCAGGATCTGATCTGGGTTGCCCTGCTGCAGTTAGTTCTTCTGCCCCTTTAATCTGTCTTGTCCCTTTGTTCTCCTTTAATTTGGAACAGTGCTTTAGCCTTTCTTTGTCTTTCATAATCTTGACATGTTGGAACCGTACAAATTAGTGATTCAGTAGAATGCCCCTTAATTTGGGTTTGTCTGAGGTTTCCTCATAATTAGATTCAGGCCATGCGATTTTGGTAGGAAAACCACAGAAATGATGTTATGTCCTTCTTAAGGCGTCATATCACGGGATGTTGATTTATCTTTCCCCATTTTGGGGTGATGTTTACTTTCATTGCTTTATTTAAATGGTGTCTGTCAGACTTCTCCTCTTAAAATTACTATTATTCTTTTTGTAATTAATTAGTATCTTATGGAGAAATACTCTGAGACTACATAAATATCTTGCTTCTCATAGTACTCACACCCACTAATTTTAGCATCCAATAATGATTCTTGCCTGAAACAATTATTGTAGTGGTAGCCAAGGGGTGATTTTCTGATTCCATCTTTTCTTCTCTATTTATTAGCTGGAATTCTGGCATGTCTTTTTCATCCATGTCGCCTTTGCCTAGTTCAGTCTAGTTCAATGAAGGCATGATTTTCTGAGTTATTTTAGTTACTTACTTGGTCTTATCATTAAAATATTTGAAGCAAGAACATTAGTTTAAAGAGGAAATTCTGTCAACATAATAGGATGTGCTGTTCAATAAAGTTTAAATGGATTGTAATTTAAGTGGGTCTTTAAAAAATTAGCACAGATCAAGGCATTTTGCAGAAGTTGTCAAAATAAACTGGTCCAAGACCGCCTTTCCAAGCTGAGCAAGGAGTTCAGGGTAAAGTCTTCATTATCTCGTCACCCAGGAGGGTGTTGACTCTCTTAGAGATGGAAGATTGGATCCCACCAGGCACCATCTCTCTCTTGTGGGTTGGTAAATTGCCCCATGGAAACTTGACATGGCAGAGTTGAGAAAGAATGGGCAAAATTCAAAGACAGTTTCTACTAACTCCTTTTGTTCTTTAGCTTCTTGTGCTTGTGTTTGCTTTTTGTTTCTCCCTGACCCATATACACTGGAGTTGATCTATAAGTAGCCCCATCATTCTCTGAAAAACAGATCATCACATTTAGGCATACATGGTAGGGCCACAAGAGGGTTAAATAAAGCCATTTATATAGATGATGCAACTAACTCCTCAGAGTCCCGCAAACAGCTTCTTGCCTGCCCTCCCTCTCTTTTCTCAAGTTCCTTGGACTGTGCTCAGTTGTCCTAAACTTGACCCTAGCTTCTGACCAGCTTCTCCCATGACTCAACCCACACACACTGCCCGAGCCTTTACCTTCACCCCTCTGGGGTTTTGCATCTGGGCAAATGGTTCTCGTTCCTGGCCAGCCTCTGATCTTTCTTCCTGGAATCCTCCGCTGCCACATCTGTCAGTCTGAGGTCTCTGACCCCAGCTGGCTTCTCTTCTGGGCCACTGGCCCTCTCCCAAGGACAGCCAGTTAATGAGCGAGGGTCACATTGCTTCCCTGTCTATCCCGACTTGAAAGGGGGAAAAACCCATTTCCCTTTTGGTTCTTCCAAAGAGATTAGAATTTCTCCAAAAGAATTTCCACTAAAGAATAAGGACAAAACAGAGACTAAAAGATTAAACAAGTAAACAGTTTAAAGAGACCCCAAGTTTCATACCAAATTTAGTTTTGATCACAGGTTATATTTTAAGTGGTCCAAGTTAGAAGACAGGGATCCATTATACTGATAACTACATCATTCTTCACTTTTCATCTTTTAGGGAAACCTTTTGGTGGGTGATGTCTTTTTAAATTATTGAGTATTTTCTGGTCCCAATTTCTAGAAAAGCGACAAAACTGTAGCCTCACAATCTCATTGAGGGCAAAGGGTATGCCTGTGGTAATCAAAGACAAATCACCTGGGACTCTACAAAGCCTGGGATAGAGTAGGTGACCCAGGGATGTCTTCTTGGATTTTCCTAGAACATCCTCCCCCAAACTTTCACATATCCCTGAATTTCCAATATTTAAGCATTAGGACTTTAGCTTCCAAAACTGGAGGACTAGAAAATAAAGCTATATTCAAACTGGCAACTTTCAGTTGGGATCAGAAACTTAAAACAACTCAGGTCCACACTAGGCAGCCTGGTGCTTACCTCGTACATTTCCTTTGTAGGTGGTTGGAGGGACTCAGGCCACTTTACAGCTTGCTGTGTATAAAATTCTAAGGCCTGAGATTGCCAAAGGGTTTTGAAAAGGCAAGTGGAAATATGGGAGTAGGGTTAATGTGGTGTATAGTTGTCTCTGGTAAACTTGCCAATGGCCACATTGTTTTCCAAGAAAGAAATCAAGCCTGTAATTAGTGCTCGATTTCCACATTAATGTGTATTTTCCCTTATTTTCGAACAAAAATAAATTGGAGCCATCAATTAGACTTATGAACACTGAGACATTGGGGAAATTGTTCAATGGCTGAAGAGTTTATTCATCTGTAAAATGGGAACATGGCTTATCACATAATGTTGTTATTAAGTTTAAGAGAAAAAGAAAGAACCTTTCATGGAACCGGCTTGAAATAACTTGGAAATGGTTTCATTCCAGAGTCTTAGGGTAAGAGCACAGCCCAGTTGACACATTAACTTCACATTGACTTGTCACATCCAGCAGAGAAACTGATTGAGACCACCTGGATTTTTAAATTTACAGAAGCCTGAGATAAAATCATTCTTGGTTTAAGGCATTAAAGTTTGTAGTAATTTGTTATATAGTGGTAGAAAACCAACACACATCCCTTCCTCCTTTTTTTCTTGCACTTATAAGCATTCATTCTTGGCATAGTAAATGCTGAGTATTCCTTCAGACACCCTATAAAAATCAGGGCATTTAATTCACAGAGCACTGCTAAACAAGTGAGTTTCCATGTCCCCATTTTCACAAGGATGAGCACGTGTGTGTGTGTGTGTGTGTGTGTGTGTGTGTGTGTGTTAGTCACTATGTCATGTCCAACTCTTTGCAACCCCATGAACTGTAGCCCACCAGGCTCCTCTGTCCATGGGATTTTCCAGGCAAGAATACTGGAGTGGGTAGCCATTTCCTTCTCCAGGGGGATCTCCCTGACCCAGGGATCAAAACCGCATCTCCTGCGTTGCAGGCAGATTCTTTACTGTCTGAGCCACCAGGGAAGCCCACAAGGAATAGCAGAGGTTTCCAGAATTTGGGAAACTGTTTGGTCTGTACTCAAATCCTCTGTAACACAATGCTATCTCCACTTTCCCCTCTTCCTATAAGATTTGAACTTTCTTCTGCTTACATGGTTGAGTGGGGCTGAAGAATCTGGAGGCAGGTGAGCAGTGGGGACACTACTTCTGAGGTTGCCATGGAGATCGCACAACATCATGAGTTGGGAGCAGCACTTGGAGACTTCTAAAAAACTTTGATTATTATCCAGTGTGCTTTTACCATCTTCCTCTTGATTCTTTAGAACTGTATTTGGCAGAGTCAGCCGGAAGTCCTGCTTCTGCTTTGGAGCTCAGGAGAAGGAATTGTGATAACAACGATAACAATTAACGTTTTAAAAATATTTATTCTGTTCCAAACACTAATTAATCTTCAGATCTCTGCCTTGTCCAGAGGACTGCCATACTAAGTTATACTGGAACTTGAGACAGAAGGAAGCATGTCTGCCCTGGATTTAATAGAGGCAAACATATCTTTTATATTTTCCAAATTGACTTCATTGCTTATCTCATTCTCAATGGAGACAGTCCCATGTTGATGATTTCTCTTCACCAAGTGACAGTCTTACACATTTTTAGTTAACTTAAGCTGAAGCACAATGACCATAAAATCTCTGTTGGCATAAATAAAATACTTAAACTGAAAATAATGTCAGTTTTAATCCACTTACACTTCAGTTTTCAATATTTTCCCAACTAAAGTTCTGCAAAAAGAAAAAAAGTAGATAAAAACGTGCATAGAGACACGTATTTTCCCTTTTGCCTCAAGCTCAATATGGCTCAATGGAGTAATAGTGTTTAATTAAGTTTTTGATGTTTTGTTCACCACAGATTTGTTTGAGTTAAAGCTGATTTCTTACAGAAATGGTGCATGGAATTATTATTTATCTTGAATATCGAGTTTCTTGGCATCCCCTGCAATGACACCTGAGTTGAGTACCTTACTTGCCTCACCTTAGTTCTGGCCCTTGCTCAGGACACACTTTCAGCTTCCAGAGAAACATCTCCAGACTTTTCTGTACATTGAAAGAAATTCTGCTATTGGCTATTTTACTCTTCTGGGATCTACTGACAGATTTTGACATTTCAAGACTCTCAAAGTGTTATTATCTTCTTAGTAACTTTAGACAATAGTAGGTTAGATTAGAAAAACACAGGGCTTTGCAAAAGTTTGGTGTGAAAAAGGAATCTTGCAAAGACCATTGCTGAACTAGAATAGCTGGTATTGTATCTTTAGTCTGAGCTGCACTTAACCTAATATTGATGGGTACCTAGAAGACTGCTGAGGGCCAGTTTATATGCTGAGTAAATGAGTCTTCTGAGACAGAGGAAAAGCAGGTGTGCAATTTTCCCCAATGAGAAAATGTTAATTATTTGACCAATGGTGTCTTTATGGTTTTAATAGTGATAGTAAAAAGGCATCAATACAAATATATTCTGGGTCATAGAGATGACTACTCTATATCTAGATATTGCTGCTGCTGCTGTTGCTAAGTCACTTCAATCGTGTCCAACTCTGTGCGATCCCGTATACTGCAGCCCACCAGGCTCCCCTGTCCCTGGGATTCTCCTGGCAAGAACACTGGAGTGGGTTGCCATTTTCTTCTCCAATGCATGAAAGTGAAAAGTGAAAGTGAAGTCGCTCAGTCGTGTCCGACCCTCAGCGACCCCATGGACTGCAGCCTACCAGGCTCCTCTGCCCATGGGATTTTCCAGGCAAAAGTACTGGAGTGGGGTGCCACTTTTATTTCCTTATAGTCCCATTTGTGTTTTTACCAAAAACAAAAAGATGAGAGGAAATTTTACTGCATAACCAAGTGGTCCATTCCAAGTGAAGGTCAATTAATGCCCTTGATTCATTTGTAGGAATCAAGCTTCAGTAGCAGCTCAAACAGGCAAACAGTGTGAGAGAGTGGGGTGGATATTGAATCATCACGCAGTGGGTTGTAGTGTCAGCTTGCCCGACAGAAATGATTCTTTTATTTCCTTATAGTCCCATTTTGTTTTTACCAAAAACAAAAAGATGAGAGGAAATTTTACTGCATAACCAAGTGGTCCATTCCAAGTGAAGGTCAATTAATGCCCTTGATTCATTTGTAGGAATCAAGCTTCAGTAGCAGCTCAAACAGGCAAACAGTGTGAGAGAGTGGGGTGGATATTGAATCATCACGCAGTGGGTTGTAGTGTCAGCTTGCCCGACAGAAATGATGCCATTGAAAGAGAGCAATCAGTGTGTAATGTTTAGATTTCAAGTGGCAATTTAGTTTCAGGAACACAGTACAAGATGCCACAGTGAATTAATATTTTAATTCAAATGTAATGGCTATTGTTGCTTTGTTTCTGTTCCAGTTATGAATGAGTTTTGTGTTATAGTTTTATATGAGCTATGAGGTTAAACAGTTAATACAAAGCTTTATGTTTGTATATAGTGAAGATATATTGTGATAGAAATTATATCAAAGCCAGGCATACATGCATTATTTTTTCCTTCAGAAAAGAGTCATTATGTTACCCAAGTGCAAAATTCTGGGGCTGAAAGCAATGTCTCAGCTACATAGTGAACATTTGGGAAGGCAGTTCTTAATCCAAATGAGCTAATAGTTTGTGGAGCACTGTCTCATAGCCCTGATGGAAGAGAGATTTGGGAGCTTGTGAACCCCTTCAACTGTAGCTGTAGCCTTTGCTTAATGATGAAACAGATCTGAGCAGCTCTGTAGTTTGTTCCCAGCATTAGAGCAAAGTTAGAAAGGCTCTTGCTTCCTCCTCATACCAAACAGCCTGATGAGATTGTTAGCAGCATTGTGAGGACCTGTTAGCACCACTGCATTCTAGCAAGAGGCTGCATACGTGCAGCGGGCGGGCCCACGTGTGGACGGGGTGAAGAACTGTCACTGCCGCTGCATTTCCAAGTCCCAGAGCTGTGAATCTGGCTGGGCAGGGTCTGGGATTTCAGCCAACTGCCAACTGTCCAGGTAGATGACAAACTAATTAGGGAAACTGCGAACCAATTAGCACTTGGGCTGGATTGGCTGGTCTGGCTTAGAGACTTCTTCCCTGAATGTTTGGCAACAAGAACCAGCTCTTTGCCCTGTCTTCCCACTATCTCTGCAGGTCATCCAATCTGTTCTGGAGAAGGGGGTGTTTTAGCCCTAGAAACATTCATTTTCCCAGGGAGATTTCAATCCTACAATGTTAGTCTTCTTTAG
Source organism: Madoqua kirkii (assembly GCA_006408675.1). Classification (NCBI taxonomy): domain Eukaryota; kingdom Metazoa; phylum Chordata; class Mammalia; order Artiodactyla; family Bovidae; genus Madoqua; species Madoqua kirkii. Next base: position 11,710 of record SJYC01112975.1, read on the forward strand.
AAGGTAGCAATTGTCTCCCGAGAGATGACCATCATGCTTTGCGGCAGGTGGGCTGGGCCAACCCTTCCACAGTGAAAAGGAAAACAAAGCAAACTCTCCTGGAAGTCTGCAAAGTAAATATCTCCCTGGCCAGCATATTAATCAATATGAGTCATTGTCACCTCTGAGGCAGAGTCCAGAACTGGTTTTATTTTCTTATCTACTGAGGCATCCTTGCCCTCCCCTTCTATAAATCATAGACACCTGACCTCGCTGCTCTCTTCCCTGAGAAACTCTGCCTCTTGCCTCCACTGGTGAAGGTTACCTCCACCCATCTTTGCCTGTTGGCTGCTGTTGGCCTGTGGCTGAGGAGGAGGGATGTCCCCTGAAGTATCTTCTGCTTCATTAGTTTTTCCTTTTATGTTTTAAGAGCTATTCATTTATCTGAGGAAATGATTTACTTCTGAACAGTGATAACAAATAGTCAAGAAACAAATTTCTTATTTTTAGCCAGTATATTCAGAGTGTAATATCCATTGAATGGTAATAAAAATTGATAAAAAGGATCAAAGGACTGTGTCCACCACTAGCACCTTTAATAGGAATGAATGATTCCTTGGAATCACCTCTGAGTGCCTAAATCTAGATGCTTTCCTCAGTGTGTACTGTGTGTGTCAGTGTGTGCATGAGTGTATTCCTAGGACTAGACTCTTACTTCTGGTTTATCAACCATCCTAAGCAGAGTCTGACCTCTCCCATTCATAAGGAAGGATGATTTCAAGAGACCTCTTATTTAATAATAGACTTACTGTGACACTCAAGACAGCATTTCCTTGACTCATGGTTTGTGTGCATAATACATTTGACCTCCCTTATTATAGAAGAAATAAATGAACAGAAAGGGACATGTGTGGTTCAAATTATAGTTCTCATATACCTTTGTATCAGTGGCCTTCCTGTGCTCAACTTAGCACCTTGACATGTCTAGGCAAGCTGTGAGAGTTTTGCATGGTGGGGATCAGGACTTCGGATCAGAGACAAAGCAGCCTCTTGGTACAGGATTTCTCAAAATGTGGTTTATTTCACTCTCCAGATCCAATCAATTTACTGTGGGGCACTGTGTGGAGAGGAGTTCTGAACTGTGTTTCAAATTCTCCATCAAGCATGCTGGGACTGTGAGCCATAACGTCACAGAGGTAGGAAGTGGCCACAGGCACATTTGCAATCTCTACCTTAAGGACAAGTGTACATGCAGGGCTAAGTCACTTCAGTCATGCCCAACTCTTTGCGACCCTATGGACCATAGCCCTCCAGACTCCTCTGTCCATGGGACTCTCCTGGCAAGAATACTAGAGTGGGTTGCATGCCCTCCTCCAGGGGATCCTCCCAACCCAAGAGTCGAACCTGCATGTCTTAAGTCTCCTGCCTTGGCAGGCAGGCTCTTTACCACTAGTGCCACCTGAGAACTCCTTTAATGACAAGAGAGTCAACTGAAAAAAATATTGACTCATGGGTTAGATAGCATCATAGTTCTTATTCTTTAGCGTTCTCTGTCCCGCCATGTGTCCTCGCCTCATCACAGGCGGAATACATTCCTGTCACCCTTGACTTTGGACTTGGCCACAAGATCTGGAATGACCAGTGACATGTAGGTAAAAGTGAGAGTTGGCTGATTCCAAGACTAGGACTTAAAAAGCCTTATCTGTTTCTACTCTCCCTATGTTGTCTCTGCCCTCACGATGGATGACACTTGCCCTGGCTAACAGCTTGGTCCCAGGAGAACATCGAGAGCTGCCCCAGCCAAGCTTCTCTAGCCAAGCCCAACCAGATCAACTGAACTCCAGCCTCTCTGAGATGCGTAAGTCTTAATAGTGTGTTATACAACAGAAGTCTACAAGATAGTCTCACCAACAAAAACCTTAGCTGCAAAATGAAAGTGTGATTCTGAATACAGAAGACTGTCATCTCCCCATGACAAGGGGACTGAGTATAAATACTTGCCAATAAATGGCAAGAGGTGTTTCATTAATAAATCATAATAAAGTTCAGAACCTGCTAATGCTAGGCAAAGCAGGGTTTTAGCCCTTATTGGAGAATGTAATGGTTACAGGACTGAGTGTAAGGGTGTGGCATTTTCAAAATATGTCTGTAAATTCTTGACACTCTTACCACCAAAAGGTGGAGTCTAATTCCCTACTCCCTTGATTGTGTGCCAGTCTTAATATTTAGAAGTGACTTGCTTCTAATAAATATTAGATGTTTCTGTGACAATGTGTGGCTTCAAAAGCTAGGTCATTCAAGGTGATACAGCTCCATCCCTGTCTCTCTTCCTCCTCTCTTTCCCTCAGTATATGTGCCTCTGCCCTTGGAGCCCACAAACCAGGGCATGGAGAAGCCAACCAGCTACATGCAAAGACCACATCAAGGTGGTCCAGTCCCAGTTCTGGCTAAGATTCCATCTAATCCTCAACATTAATTGTCAGGGATGGATGTGAATGACCTTCCAGGTGATTCCAGTCCCTTGTGATGTTGAGAGGAACCAAAGTGACCTGTTCCCTGAGCTCTGTTCAAAATGCAGATTCATTAGCAAAATGGATGTCAGTGTTTAATTAACTAGTTTTGAGGCCAAAACTAGGGCACCAGTGCCGATCAAATCTCAGAGACAGAGTTTTGGGTGAAGTAAAAGAGTTTTATGGTTTTGCCAGGCAAGAGAGGACACAGCGAGCTTGTGCCCTCAAAAGCTGTATGTCCCAACCCAGGGGTATTTAGTGAGGAGTTTCATAGCATTGGTTCAAGGAGGTGGGGCATTGCTGATGAGGATCAGGGTGTATGCAGGACCTCAGTTCCTTTCATCTGACCTCATGTGATCTCCTGATGAACTTCTGTGGTTCTCAAGGTTATCAAACTGTGACCTTCTGTCTGGAATCAAGAATGCTTCATCAAGTAGTTAACATTTCCATTTGTTGGGAATTTAGTTTTATTGTTGCTGTTCATTCCGTAAGTGTGCCTGACTCTTTGTGACCCCATGAACTGCAGCACACCAGGCTTCCCTGTCCTTCACTATCTCCCAGAGTTTGCTCAAACTCATGTCCATCAAGTTGGTGATGCCATCCAACCATCTCATCCTCTGTTGCCCACTTCTTCTCCTGCCCTCAATCTTTCCTAGCATCGAGGTCTTTTCCAGTGAGTCAGCTCTTCGCATTAGGTGGCCAAAGTATTGCAGCTTCAGCTTCAGCATCAGCCCTTCCAATGGGTATTCAGGATTCCTTGGCTGTTCTTTCCTTGTCTCTGCATCTCCTCCCTTCTCTGAGTAGCAACTATTTGAATCTGCTCTTGGGAACTCAAGGACGGTCATGGAGACTGGAGCCTATTTCCTACAAACAGGAAACAGGGGACACCAAAGGGCTTCCAAGCCCAGGAGCCCCACAGGGTCTTACTCAGTTTCAGGTCTGTGGGGTGATATTTTATGTAGCCACAGGGAACCAGAAAGAAAGCATTTCTTTTTGAGGGATAATATTGGCCTGGGGAAGACACAGCTCTACAAGCCAGCCAGCTCCATGACTGGACCAAGAAGAAATCACTCTCCAAAGGCTTGAGGAGGAGGTGGCCTTGGCAGCTTCAGCATGGCCACCACCCATACTCCCCATAAACTGAGGGCGCTGGGAGCCTGAACATCAAGAATGAATGATGTGGAGTAACAGAAAATCCCACTTGTGCAAAGGGCTTCCCTGGTAGCTCAAGCTGGTAAAGAATCTGCCCACAATTCAGAAGACTCTGGTTCAATTCCTGAGTCAGGAAGATCCCCTGTAGAAGGGGTAGGCTACCCACTCCAGTACTCTTGCCTGGAGAATCCCATGGACAGAGGAGCCTGATGGGCTACAGTTCCTGGGGTAGCAAAGAGTAGGACACGACTGAATGAATGACTTTCACTTCACTTCCATGTGAGTGAGAATCTGAGGACCCCCTGTATGGCCCTGCTCGAGTATGAATATGGGCTGGCCTTTCCACACTCTGGACTGATGTGGGTCTGTGTGTGTGACCAACTTTTCCTCTCGGGGCCGCCTTGGCCTAGAAAGCTGAGTTTACACAGTTGTTACAACCCTCCTATTTCCGAAAGCCCGCTCACATACCATCTGTTTCAGGGCTCACACTGACACCTCTGAGGTAGGTATTATTATTCCCAGGCCTCACAGCCCGTAAACTGCAGCTCTGCCAGGAAATCAAGTCTTGGTTCATTCTTTGGACCTCAGCTGCCCTGGCAAATCAAATCTTATTTTTAATGTAGGTCCAGAGAAAGCTTCTTAAATTAACTGTGGAGTGAATTTTATTCCTTCCCCTAAACCCTCAGTGATTCATCATCTATCCTGTGAACTCAGAGCTCTGCCTACTCAAATCCCAAGAATTCAATTTCCATGAACGTTGACTCTGGGGTGGGAACCAGAGGCATAGTCTCTTCTTGATAATGTAAACTCACTTAGCGAGTTGAACCAAAGGTTTCGCACTAAGGTTTTTCTTCCAAATAATCTCTACGGCAGTCACTTTAGGAATGGAGGCCACATACGCCTAAGGTCTGGTCTGCCTTGGTCTTGCAGGTGTCACCTCTGCACCTACCTGAGCAGCAGGCCTGCCCACAGATACTTGAGGTCCTTCTCTCGATAGCTTGGCCCCTCGATGCACATACCCAGGGTCTGGGTTGGAGGGCACTGGGTCCTCCTCTTAAGACTTTATTGCCTTGGAATCTAGTTTCATCGGCAGATTGGCATCCTGGCTGATTCGGATTCTGTCTTTAAGGTTCAGAGGAGCTTTGGCATTGACCACAGCCCTAGGTTCCAGATATCTACCAGACAGCATGTGTCAATGACTGACCCTGATTCAGCTTTCCCATTCTTATACACCTTGGAGCACTCCTGCGTTTGGTCTACAGGTTGGATTATTGATTAAATAACCACTGTTCTGTTGATGAAATGGTGCCTCTGTAGAAGTAGCACTCATGACTGGCACAGAGCAACCCCTATGCCATACCTCTAAATCCTCCTTCTTTAGCTTAAATGTTGTCATTTGAAATTGGTGATACCCAGTGCTGGGGATTGTCTGTAACTATTTGGAGTGTGAGTTGGAGGCAGTTTGCCAACATCTATCTTTTTTCAGTGCACTTAGAATTTGCTCCAGCAACTGGATTTTCAGAAATGTATCCTATATCTGAGTGTCATGAAACAACTGAGGGGGCTTATTGTAACATTGCTTATAATGATCAAATATTGATAACAACCTAAAAACCCATTGATGGAAACTAGTCAAGTAGCTGCTTTCATCAATACATGGGAAATTAGGTAAAGCTAATGGGGTTCTCCAGGCAAGAATACTGGAGTGGTTGCCATTTCCTTCTCCAGGGGATCTTCCCAACCCAGGGATTGAACGCAGGTCTCCCACATTGCAGGCAGATGGTTTAACCTCTGCACTACCAGGGTTCAGTAAAACTTTAACAAACCTTGTAAGACATATTTTCTAGTAAAACCAAAGAACAAACAAATGAAGAGAACAATGGCATGATTCAGAGAAATGTGTAAAGTGAAACACAAAGGACACACACAAACATACTGCCAGTCTCACAGAGGAAATTTGGGGAAGATAAAAGAGAAATAACTATAGTTACATTTGCCATTCTGGGAGAGGAAGAAAATTTACTTCTAGGATACTCTTTTTGATGTTTGCATTTTTATTTAATTTCTTTCTTTTTTCATGTATATGTATTAATTTTTAAATTAAATCAAAAGCTAAAAGCAATACTGACATAGAATAGTTCAGTCTCTCAGCTGTGTCTGTCTCTTTGCAACACACTGGACTATAGCCCACCAGGGGCCTCTGTTCATAGATTATCCAGGTAAGAGTACTGGGGTGGATTGCCATTTCATTCTCCAGGGGGGTCTTCCTGACCCAGGGATCAAACCTGCATCTCCTGCATTGGTAGTTTATTTACCACTGAAACACCTGGGAAGCCCCTGTTTCAGGATTTTCAATATATAAAGTGCAAAAGTGAAGATTTTTCAAAACTGAATCACAGGAAGGTCAAGGGATATTCACACTTTGGAAAACAGATTACATCCCAGTCCAAGGAACAATCCTTGAAGGAAGTAGATGAGTGTCATTTGAAGACTTGAGGCCTGGAGAATTTTGCTGCAAAATGGTTCTTTAAATCCTGAAGGGGGCATGGTCCTTGGGTTGACCATATTCAATATTTTATCAATATGCCTTTTGTTATATTACTGTGGGATACGATATATCACTATTTCTGAATCAAATTCAGGTCACTTTGCACCAGCTGGTGAAAGCTAACTTCACACTGGCATTATGGGGTACTGCCTGCCAGTCTATAACTCTGTTTCAGAATGTTTCCATCTTCATGAAAAATACCATCTCTGTTTTCATTTAGTTTCATGAGAGTACGATTGGGATTTTATGGTTTGAAGTTTTCTTGGGTGAAAAATCCAGGTGTGGTCCAGTCCAAGGGAAGGGATTTGCTGCCAAGATCCTTGCTTCCTCCCACTCCCCCAAACTCATCTTCTTCCAGGGGCCCCCACCTATGCCTCCCGTGTCAGTTGAAAGAAGTCAACGTTTTTTATTACCTTGAGATAAATTTTTATTTGAAAGATTGAATTCTGTTACTAAAACACAGAATTCAAAACAGTCTTTAGAAAATAGTCTTTATTGTAATTTGCATATAGTATCATTTCAACATAAATAAAACCCTGGCAAATTCAGCAGCTAATGCTAGTGCTGAGAAAGAGACTTTCCTAAGAGTAACATACTTGAGATAAAGATGGCAACTGCCATACTTGAAAAGAAGTGACTATTTGAACAGAAGAAATATGAGGCCGGGTTGAGCACATTGTTCTCAGAACCAGGAATGCCTGGATTTGGGCTCCCAGTGTTGGTAATTACTAACCGTAGGACCTTAGGCAATCACCTACACTCTCTGCCCTCTTATTCTCAAATATACAGCCTAGAAATGATCGTGGTGGTAGTGACCACTCGTAAGTCAATCCTTGAAGGGCTTAGATAATGCCCAGTGCACACTAAGGGCTATATAAACACTAGCTTTCATTGTTACGTTTAATCACACATTCCTCGTTTGGCTTAATGCTATATTTAAATGTGAATCTGTGTGCAATACCGGGAGCGTGAAATTATCTGGAGTTTTACGGTATGCTTTGGCTTTAGGGGAATTGAATCCCTTTTATGATATGAAAATAGGTTATTCAACCTCTAAACATTTGACTTCCATGCATACTGTTCAGGAACACATTAAGACAGCAGAAGCCTTTCTGTCCAGTATCTTAGTAGTTTTTAGATGTAATTCATATACAGTAAAGTCTACAGATCAATAGTACAGGGTGATGAAATTTTATCTGTGCAGATATCTGTGTAACCACCACTCAGATCACAATGGAGGATGTTTCTAGCAGCCCCCAAATACCTGTTCCTTCCCAACTGATACAGTCCCTAGGGGGGACTCACTGACCTCTGGCCGTATAATTAGCCTTTTCTGTTCTTAAACTTCATCTAAATGAACCACTCAGTGTGCCATCTTGGTGTCTGGCGCTTGTCCTTCAGCACATCTGTGAGGCTCAGGCAAGTGTCAGTGTGTGTGTCTGCTGGCCCATGGTGTGGATACACCACAATAATTTCTTTTCTTCTGTGGTTGACCTCAGAGTTGTTGCCAGTTTGGGGCTTTTTGAATTAAATTGCTTTGAGTATTCTTGTCAGTGTCTTTGGTGAACATCAGCACTCATCTTTCTTGGATATATTTTGAGGAATGGCGTTGGTGGGCCATTTGGTTCAACATACACAGCTAATCAGGCTTCGTAAGTGGCTCAGTGGTAAAGAATCTGCCTGTCAATGCGGGAGAAAGTGAAGTGAAAGCAAAAGTTGCTCAGTTGTGTCCGACTCTTTGTGACTCCATGAACTATACAGTCCATGGAATTCTCCAGGCCAGAATACTGGAGTGGATAGTCTTTCCCGTCTCCAGGGCATCTTCCCAGGCGAGGGATCAAACCAGGTCTCCTGCATTGCAGGCGGATTCTTTACCAGCTGAGTCACAGGGAAAATCCATCAATGCAGGAGACATGGGTTCAATCCCTGGGTCGAGAAGATCCCCTAGAGAAGCAAATGGCAGCCCACTCCAGTATTCTGCCTGGGAAATCCCATGGACAGAGACGCCTGGCAGGGTGCAGTCCATAGGGTCGCAAAATAGTCGAACACGACTTAGCGACTAAACAACAACAAACAACAAATATAGCTGATTTTTTTCTTAGCATCTCCTAAAATCAGTTGTGCCATTATTGTCCCAAAATGGAGGCCAACTTCCCCACTGCAATGTGGCAGGATGGCTTGCCCTGTGGATAAAGTCACTGAGCAAAGAATCTTTAAGCACCCAGGGGAGCATTGTACCAGCAGAGGGAGGGGGTCCAAGAACAGACCTCTGGGCTAGAGACCCTCAGACCCCAGGCTTCCCTCTGCAGTTTCTGTGGAGCAAGGCTTCTTCCAGCAGGCCATGCCCTCTGCCTTCAGGGATGCCTCGGGGCCCTGAGGGTGCACCTCTCCCTCCTGGCAAGGTCAAGTCCCACATTTCTGAGCCAGGCAGACCAGAATCATTTGTGAATGTATGACAGAGAAAATATTCTTTAAACAGAATCTTCCCTGATTATTGGAGCAAACTTGACTACTGGAAACTGCTTCTCTCCATCAGCTCCTTGGTAACAGAGGGAAAAGTTTCTAGCCTTTTTCTAACCCCTACTGGCCTTTGCATTCATTTTATGAACAAAAAGATTAAACATATTTTCATGATCTTATCTATTATTTCTCTGATGTTTGACAGTTTATGAATAATTTTTCTTAATTTGTTAATAAAATCTCATTTATTACTGAAGATATAAAATATTTCCTTGCAATACAAGAGATCGGACAAATGCATGGTGAATATAGTGGAAGATTGCTTCGCCTTTTAAATGTCTCCTCATTGTTGCTTGTCATCCACACAGTGTGGACTTCATGATCATCCTCTTTCTTCCAACCTAATCCTCATGGCTTTCTTTTTCCATCCATCTTGTTTGAGATTAAACATTCAGTAAGGAATAGTAGTGGTTAAAGCACAAATTCCCAGGATCAAAATGCCCACATTCAAAAGCCTGTTCTGCTTTTTTTTTTTTTCCTGATGTGGACTATTTTTAAAGTCTTTATTGAATTTGTTACAATATTGCTTCTGTTTTTTGTTTTGCTATCTTGGCTGCGAGACATATAGGAATCTTAGCTTCCCAACCAGGAATAGAACCTGCACCCACTGCATTAGGAGGCCAAGTCTTAACCACTGGACCACCAGGGAAGTCCCCCTGTTCTACTTCTTAACAGATAGGACCTTCATCACATACCTGCAGTGTAACTAATTTTCCTTGTGTGAAAAAACAGGTTAATACATTTAGAAGTGCTCAGAAACATGCTGGGCCAAGTTCTATATGTGTGAGTAATAGATATTTCAGAGTCAGTGGATGGACAGTGTTCCCAAAACATGCCTGCATTGGTAAGCATCGTGTAAAACAAACGAAATAAGAATAACAGAAGTTCCTTGTCATTTTGACAGAAAACTTATAATTACTTTCATTTGCATTTATTTTATAAACAAAAAGGTTAAGCGTATGTTCATGATCTTGTCTATCATTTCTCCAATTTTTGACCATTTCTATATTTTTTCCTAATTAATTCATAAGCTCTGGTTTATTATTGAAGATATCAAATATTTGCCTTCATGTGTGTGGCTAATATTTTCTTCATTCTCTTCTCTCAAATTTTAGATGCTTAGTTGTTAATTTTGAGAGAGTTCAAATATTTATGCCTCAGTTTCAGTCATGTTTTTTTACCTTTGGTGAAATATTTAGCAATATTAGCATCATTCATAAGACAGGAGTATATTTTATATTTTCATTTGGATATTTCTTTCTTTGCTTTTTAATTGAAGTATAACTGTTTTACAATTCTGTGTAAGTTTCAAGTGCACAACATTATATATACATGATTCAGTTATACATATATATATATATATATTATCATTCAGATTCTTTCCATTACAGATTACAAGATATTGAATATAGTTCCCTATGCTATACAGTAGGTCTTTGTTATCTATCTTATATACAGTAGTGTGTATGTGCTAATCCCAAACTCCTAATTTATCTCCAACCCCCTTTCCTTTGGTAACTGTAAGTTTGTCAGCTACATCTATAATATATTTCTATTTTGTAAATAAGTTCATTCATATCATTTTTTTAGATTCCACATATGTCTTATCATATAATATTTGTCTTTCTCTGTCTGGCTTATTTCACTTAGTATAATTTCTAGGTCCATTCATGTTGCTGCAAATGGCATTACTGTGTTACTTTTAATGGCTGAGTAATACAATGGACTATTATTCATTTTGCTTTTTAACTTTAGGCCATATAGAATTTATATTTCTTTTTTAATTTTTTAAAATATTTGTGTATTTGGCTGATTTGGGTCTTAGTTGCATCATGTGGCATTTTTTGTTACGTAGCACAAACTCTTTAGTTGTGATATGTGGGTTCAGTAGTTGCAGGCTTAGTAGCTGCAGCTCGGGCTTAGTTACTCCCTGGCACATGGGATCTTAGTTCATCAGCCAGGAACTGAACCCACGTCCTCTGCACTGCAAGATGGGTTAATAACCACTGGATCACCAGGGAAGTCCCCTAGAATTTATATTCTTCTATGTTAAAAATTAAGAAGAAAACTTATATCTTTCTAATTGTTTAGTCAGTTGCTTAGACCTGCGGTTAAGATCCTCACCAGCTCTTTGAACAGTGGTACATATGGCCTGTGTGCACATGGCTCACCTTCTTTTTCTTCTTCCCGCCTGTCACTTTCATTCCTTCCTCCTGGACTGTCTTCATGTAACTTTCCTCCGTTCCTGAGGCTCGTTCAGAAAGGACAAGTGACTCCTGTAGTGACTCCCCTCCACTCCCCACCCTCCCCCAACACCTTCTGCCAGGAAAACCAAGCAGTGTTTAAGATCCCAGGAAGATGCCACCACTGCTGCGTAGCCTTTAATCCTATGGGTAATAACCTTCTCTTTGGGCTCTTCATACAGAAGCAGTGGCCCAGTCATGATCATGTCTGTATCTTCAGCTCCTCTAATAAAAGGCAGATGCTAGAATGAGGTCCCTTCAAGGAGCAAATGAATGACTGAGCTCTAAGCAGAGCATCACGGCCATAGAGTTAATTTATGGCGGAATGTTCCTTGGTTCTCTCTCCAGCACTCATGACTGATTTCTCCTCCTAGACTGTGCTGACTGCCAACAGGGAACTCCCCCTTCTCCCATCCCCTCATTGTGCCTTTGTGATGGGATTGATGGTCAGCCCAAAATATCTGATTGACTTGAGACAACCAGTCCATTCCGGCTATGGTGAAAGTGTCAAGATCCAGCATGTATCCTCAGGTCAGTATCCTCAGCCCAAGGAGACATGTTCAGAGGTTGTAAGAAGACAGCCTGTTTTTTCAGAGGAGAAATCAGAAGGTCCCTTAGGATGATGCAGTCAAATGCCACTCAGGTTATAGTTTGTGTCATAGAAGTCTGAATAGTCTAAGACAGTTGCTTTGAACTCTGTGATGTTTGTGTCCCTCCTTCCTCCCCCCAGCACACACTGGATGTGAATGAGGAAGAAGGTAAACCTCGGAAGCTGTTGGTGGCTCTAATCAGACCTGGAGAAGAGCTTTTCAGAAAATATTGCCCACCCTGAAAAGCCACAGCCAAAAATGGGTGAGACAGAACTCCTTTCCTTAATATCACATTTAAATCTTGGGTCATATTGCACTGGAAGTTATTATTGTTGTTGTTTAGTCACTGAATTGTGTCCGACTCTTTTATGATCCCATAGGCTGTGGCCTGGAAGTGGATACCATTAAGCTGTTCAGTTGCATGAACCTTTGAATTCCTCCTTGTCATTTAAACTAGTATAAGCTGAGGTTTATCATAATTTTAACCATCAAAAGTAATAGTTAATTATAGCTGCCAGGACTAAAGCTCACCATTACCAACCCACAGAAAGCAGCATTGCTGGGCAGCTTTCTAGATACCATATCACTGTTAGCAAAGCAATTTCCCATAAGTATATATTTTAATTGCTTATGTACATTAAATGTTTGTGTCTGTGTGCTCAGTTATGTCCAACTCTTTGCAACCCCATGAGCCCTCTGTTCAGTTGCATGAACCTTTGAATTCCTCCTTGTCATTTAAACTAGTATAAGCTGAGGTTTATCATAATTTTAACCATCAAAAGTAATAGTTAATTATAGCTGCCAGGACTAAAGCTCACCATTACCAACCCACAGAAAGCAGCATTGCTGGGCAGCTTTCTAGATACCATATCACTGTTAGCAAAGCAATTTCCCATAAGTATATATTTTAATTGCTTATGTACATTAAATGTTTGTGTCTGTGTGCTCAGTTATGTCCAACTCTTTGCAACCCCATGAGCCCCTAGGCTCCTCTGTCCATGGAATTTTCCAGGCAAGAATACTAGAATGGGTTGCCATTTCCTACTCCAGGGTAGCTTCCTGACCTAGAAATCAAACCCGTGTCTCTGGCATCTTCTGCACTGAGAGGCAGATTCTTTACCACTACGCCACCCAGGAAGCCCATACATGGAATGTTGTGTCCCCCGAAATTTGTAAGTTGAAGCCTAAATCCCAGGGTGATGATATCAGAAAGTGAGGCCTTTGGGAGGTTACTAGGTCATGAAGGTGGACCCCTCATGAATAAGATTAGTGTCCTTTTAAAGGAGACCCCAGAGAGCTTCCTTGTGCCACCCATGGAAGGATGAAGTGAGAAGGCGTTGTTGACAGATCCGAAAGTGGGCTCTTACCAGACACTGGATCTTGAACTTCCCAGCCTTCAGAAATGTGAGAAAAAATTTTTTGCTGTGTAAAAGCCACCCAGGTTATAGTTTATGTTGCAGTGGCCCAGTGGCTCAGCAGCAAAGAATCTGCCTGCAGTGCAGGAGATAGGAGTTTGATCCCTGGCTCAGGAAGATCGCCTGGAGGAGGGTTTAAAAACCCACTCCAGTATTCTTGCCTGGAGAATTCCATGGACAGAGGAGCCTGGAGGGCTACAGTCCATAGGGTCACAAAGAGTCAGACATGACTGAGGCCACTGAGCACACACACTCTGAATGTTTTGATGGTTGCTTTGAATTCTGTGACATTCCTAGCCCAGTTTCATGGCACAGAGTATCCTTCAATAAACAATAATTTCCATAATTTCACTTTTACCCAAGACCCTTCAGGCATAAAAATGGACAATTTGAATTAGGATAATAAAATAACCACTTATAAGCATGAACTGTTATCCTCAACTTTAGAGAATTCACAGAGTTTAAGATGGCATCAGAGACTTCCCTGGTGGTCCAGTGGCTAAGACTTTGCACTCTTGATGCACAGGCTCTGGGTTTGAGGTCTGATGGGGGAACTAGATCCCACATGCCACAACTAAGACCTAGCACAGCCAAATAAATAAAATAAAAAGAAATTATTAGATGGAAAATATTTTTTTTTAAGTTGAATCATTTCGCAGTTGGATACAAAAGTGAAACCCCAAGCGATGCTTTTTGGAGAAATATATATAGTCACAAGCCTGAGAGACAGAGCGTGGTACAGAGGACACATAGTCACCTCTCACAATGGTGGGCTGGCCTGCCCCCAACCTGGAAAGATAGTGCTGGGAAGACAGGGGAGATAGTGCTGGAAATTCAGGCACTGGGCCTGGCCTTGTGGGCTTATATTCCAGTGGAGAAACTAGACAATGAAACTGAATATGGTTATTTAACTTGTTCTTCCCTGGTGGCTCAGATGGTAAAGAATCTTCCTGCAATGCAAGAGACCCAGGTTCCATCCCTGGGTTGACTAGATCCCCTGGAGAAAGGAATGGCTACCCACTCCAATATTCTTGTCAGGAGAGTTCCATAGACAGAGGAGCCTGGCAGACTACAGTCCATGGGGTCACAGTGAGTTCGGACACTTTCACTTTAGGGATACTTCAGTAGAGGTTATCTTGGGAGGCCTCTCACGATGGATGGCTTGTTAGTTGAGATATAAGGTGTGAGAAAGGCTCAGCCAGGCAGAGGACAGGAAAAGGAAGAGTGCAGGTGCCTGGACCAACATGTACAAAGGCTTCAGCTGTGCCACAGAAGAAAGAGAATGCCCAGAAGACCAGTGACCTCTGCAGAGGATGACATGGCCGTTTACAACTTGCGAGAGCTGGGATGTGGTTATGGAGCGAGGCTTGTGAAAGATCAAAGGTGGGGTCCCCCAAGGACAGGGGTGAGCTGGGACTGACGAGTGCCTTTAAACCTGTGCCAACAGTGACCACAGAGAGGGCTGAGGCCACTCACATCAGCATGACCCAGGCCTGGCAGATACGGACATTCCTTGACTATGCGGTTCCCACAGTGCTGGGGCTATTCATTAGGAGTGAGAGTTATTAGTGACCACACTCCGGGGAGGGAAGAGACCACATGTGCAGATTGTGAGAGGATGTAAGGAAAGTGGGAGAACCAAGGAGTGGATACCACATCACAGTATTAGGCCCTCTGGTTCAGAGGCATGGGGATACACCATTGCTGCTTCAATCTCCAGCTCCGCTGCTGTTCCTGGAAGAGGATGTGTTGGGATAGTGGGGCAGGGGATTAGGGATTAGGGTCATTTCTGGTTGTGAGAACCTCACTTGCCTCCTCTAAGAATGCAGACTGTGTGTCGGAGGTGCCACCTTGGTTTGGGGATGATACTGCTCCACCGGGAATCCAGTACCTTTCAATTAAATCAATACTTTGCAAGAAGTTGCTCTGTTCCAGGCATCGCAGCAAACATTGCCTCTATATGGAGTGATCACATACTGTGGCATTAAACCTGAGAACTTTTTCTTTCTTTTATTGGCCATGCCACCTGTGGGATCTTAGTTTCCTGACCAGGGATTGAACCCATGCTTCCTGCAGTGGAAATGTGGAGTGTTAGCAACTGGACTGCCAGGGAAGTCCCAAACCTGAAATTTTTAAGAATGATGGGAGTGGAATCAATGCCAAACCCATCGGAGTGCTGAGATACCTGGCATTAACTGGGTAAACTGGGGTGAATGGTGGTCTTGCCTATCTCTTCATGCCCTTAGGGAGGCAGTTGTTGACTGACTAATGTGTGATAGGTGTTAAAAATTGTTCACTGTGATACTGTTCTTTACGATGTGAGCAAATATCGGAACTGGAGAGTCAAGAATAACCTCGGGGGCCTAGATTTAGCTACTCCTTGATTCGAATTTCACCACCACCGTTTACTCTGAGTTGTTTTCCCTCTCTAGCCTCAGTTTGCCCATGTGTAAAATGGGAATATTGATGATGATACATCCTCTGCCACGTATTATGAGTTTGAAATGAAATAATGTGTACAAAACAGTTAGTATGGTGCCTGGTACATAATTTTTGTTTAGTTGCTCAGTCGTGTCCGACTCTTCTGTGACCCATGGACTGTAGCCCACCAGTCTCCTCTCTCCATGGGGTTTCCCAGGCAAGAATACTGGAGTGGGTTGCCATTTCCTTCTCTAGTGATCTTCCTGACTCAGGAATCAAACCTGTGTCTCTTGCACAGCAGGCAAATTCTTTACTGCTTAGCCACCAAGGAAGCCCGAGTAAATAAAAAGCAGCAACAGATGTTAGTTTATAGGATTAGTTCTCAAGGATGAAAGAGACCAGTGGAAAGTTGCATCAAGACTTTGTTAAACACACTTTCAACAGAACCACATCACCTATCCCCAGGGCCTGGTTGATACTCTCCTTTACAAGGGACACATACACCACTCCCCAGAGCATTTCTTCCTCTGTTTCCCAGAAGAAAATGTCCTGATCCATATTCCCTCCTTGGAGGCTGAGTGGAGAAGGCAAGGGAAAATCCATGGTCATTGGCCCAACAGCACACAAGCTGTGATTCAGTCTTTCCAGGGAACCACTCGGAATTACTCACCACCAAGTGGCAGATGAGAAGAACTTAGTAATTTGAAGGGCTGGGGAAAGAACATAGTCTAAGATGTTCCCATCACTTGTTTGGAATTACTAAGCACCACTCATTTCAGCATTCAGGGGATTGTGCTGCTCTGAGCTGGAGTTGGTGATTCTAGGGAAGTCCTAAAATTAACCCAGAGGCTGAGACTGAAATCCAGGGAGTCACGCCTTGGCCAGGGCTCAGATCATGTTCCTTGGCTTCTGAGCTTTTTCAGCACCTATGTAACCTTTCCCCGTCTTCAATACTTGGCATAGTTTCCTGTCTTCAATATTGAGCATAGCTTCTGTTTTTATTTTCTGTCTTCACACCTTAGCATGGTTTTTGTTTCTTGGTCCAACCACGGAATGGAGTAAATGTGACAAGAGAGCTAGGCAGGAGATACAGGAAACATTGGGAGGGGTGCAAGATACTTTCCCTGGGTATCAGCAGGTCCTGAGTGCACACTAAGGCGCTTCAGTCATATCCGACTCTGTGCAACCCCATGGACCGTATTCCCCCAGGCTCCTCTGTCCATGGGATTCTCCAGGCAAGGCTACTGGAGTGGCTGCCATGCCTTCCTCCAGGGGATCTTCCCTACACAGGAACTGAACCCATGTCTCTTACAGTGTCCTGCATTGGCAAGAGGCTTCTTTACCTCTAGTGCTTCCTGGGAAGCCCCACCAGCATATCAGGGGAAGTCAGGCAGAAAAGAGGCGACAGGCAAACAGGGCCTTGGAGGGTGAGTAGGAGCAGGGAGTTTAAGGAAGAGAGGGAAGGAGGGGCATTAACACTGGAGGAACAATGTGAACACACCTATGGAGACAAGGTGTGCCTGGCAGATAGACCAGTGTGCATACATGGGCCACATACTCAGCTGCTCGGTCGTGCTCAACTCTTTGTGACCCTAAGGACCGTAACCCGCCAGGCTCCTCCATCCTTGTAGAGGGAGATGGCAAGGCCAATTTGTAGGTGACACTACCTTGGTCTTTCTTTTAAATGGTCTCTCTTAAAAGATGGGCTGGGAGAAGCGTTTCCAAGCTAAGGGCGAGGGATCTGGCAAGTACTTCAAATGTGTCTGGCATATGCAGCCCCAACTAAGAGCGTCTTCGAAAGCCTGCTGCAAGATCAAGATCATACTCTCTCTCACTTTTATTAACTCACTAGGGTGTGAGCACTCTCTTCTGAATGAGAAGAGACAGGAAACATCCTCCGGAGCATGACAAAAGCCTGTTAGCAGCAAGGCATTAGGATGCATGACTCAAGCCCGTAGTTCTACAAAAGCAATTCCAAACTCTCCAAAGCAATTAGGCATCATATGATATTATCTGAATAAAATAAATATAAATCCTGGATTAACATGAAGGCATAAACAATTGCTGACAGCCTATAAATTGCATTAGGAATGCTTTGATAAACTCCCAGTTTTCCGTACTTCCTTCGTCCTCTTGACAATAGCTGTTGAGACTCAGCACAGACTGGGGATGCAGGTGCTAAGTGTCTTGGTGGCAGCAGGGAGTAAGAAGAGTTGGAAATTTAAACTAAAAAAAAAAAAAAAAAACAGAAAGAGCAGGAAAAGTGGGTGGATGAATCACGGTTTTGAGGCAGCGGAGAAGGGCCCTAGCAGTGCTCCTCGAGAGCCCCCTTTTGTGAAAGGAGATGACCGTCAGTGTGTTTATGACTTTGCTCTTCGTGCTTTCCCTCTCGTTTCTCCCAGAAACATTCCCTGAACATCCTTGGACTAAAGGGCCATGATCTCGTGTAACTTACAGACCAGTGTAGAAGATAGTTGGACAGTTGAAGTTCATTGATACTGTTGCTATATAATGCCTATTTTTTTTATAAAAAATTAAATGTGTGCCCAGGGAGGTGGGGAGAGCTCTCAGCTCTGTGGCATTGACTCACAGAATGGGCATGGTTAAGTGCATTGAATTACAGACCCCTCCCCTCAATTCATATCCTGACATCCCAAACCCCAGTGCTGTACCTCATAAAGTGACCTATTTGGAAACAGGATCATTGCAGAAATAATCAGTTCAGTTAAAATGAGGTCATTAGGATGGGCCCTAATCCAATGTGGCTGAAGTCCTTATATAAAGAGGGAAATTTGGACACTGTGACATATATATGGGGAGAACACCATGTGAACGTGAAGGCAGAGATCGAGGCAATGCTTCTAAACGTAAGGGGATGCCAGATGTGGCCAGCACACCACCAGCGGCTAAGGGAGAGACGTGGATAGACTCTACAGGCACTCCTGGAGTGGAACGGCCAGTGTGGAGCGTGTGGGTCCCTTCTGTTTCTGTTATTCCCACGCTCCTCTGCCTTTCAACCTCACCCGTCCATCATAGTTGGAACTGTGGGTTGTCCAAATTCTCTCTAATCCCAGTTATATATTTTGGCTCTTAGAAACAAGTGTAGGATGTGTTGAGAAGACAGAAATGGTAACTAGAAGGTAGAAAAAGAGTGAGCAGCAGCCAGGACCCTGACCTTGACTTGCCCCAACTTTGAACTGCTCTTTCTTACAACAATTGGATTTCTCCAGAAATCACATTGTGGTGGGAACCAGACGGGGGCAGCCTTGTAGCAAAATGCCCAGAGTTAGTGCACTCACTTCTTTCCCTGGCAACTTAGAAGGCAGCTAATTTATACTCTACTGCCTATTAGTTTTGGGGGGAAAATATAGCTAACAATAAGGAAAGAATGCCATCTCTTTCTTCAACTTAAACATGCCTGCTATCAGCGGTGAGCAGTTGATCCCTAAGCTTGCTGTTTTCAGGCTATAAAAGCTGTTTATTTCCCTCTATAAAAGAACATTTGAACTTATATAGCTATCTGAGTTGAAATGTTTGGGAGGAAAGAAAAATGCAATGGGAATTAGCAAAGCGAAGCTGTAACCTGATCGGTGAGGGCTTGCAGGCCTTGCATAGAAACTTCCTTCATTGAGAACCCCTCCTCCCTGCCCCCCAAGCACCCAGAGCAGCCCCCGTGCACAGGAAATGTGCCAGCTGAGCAGGACTCCAACAGCAAGGCTTCATCCCCTGCAGAGCTCTCCCAGTCAATCATTTCTTGTGTGCTGTTGTGATCCACATTCCCTGGGGACCCTTTGGCCCTTAAAAAGCTGCAGCCGCCCGAAGGAGGTGACAGTCGACAAACCTGTGTTATTTTTCTCCTAAAAGCTGTGAGTTTGTGCGAGTGTGCTAGGTACAAAGCTGCTTCCTGGCGTCCAGAGTGCCTTAGTTTTGCCAACTCTGGGATTGTGAGGCCCCGAGGTTCTGACAGGTCGGCTAAGTAGCCATGATGCCTTCTCCTTGAGGAGTGCTCACCCCACTGGTCAGCCACCAGGATGCTGGCCTGGACATCTTCCTGGAAAGTTCAAAGCATCATTGAGACTGGATGACCGTGAACCAGTCTGTCCAGCACAATATTTTCCTGATGTTCTTATAATGGCAGCCACTTCATGCTCCAGAATGTCCTGGTTTAGATCCTAAATGATAAGATCGAGCTATTCCAACAAGTCTGTTTATGCTTTTATAGATGCATTTTGTGCCCAACATGAGAGGATAGCAAAGCTCAGGGACTCAGAAGAGTTTGAGTGAAGACTTCTTTTGTTTGTTTGTTTGTTGTTTTTGCTGGTGTTGTTGTTTAGCTGCTAAGTTGTGTCCAGCTCTTTCATGACTATGGAATGGAGCCTGTCAGGCTACTCTGTCCCTGGGATTTCCCAGGCCAGAATACTGGAGCGGGTTGCCATTTCCTCCTCCGAGGAATCTCCCCCACCCAGGGATTGAACCTGCGTCTCCTGCAATGGCAGGCGGATTCTTTACCACTGAGCCACCAGGGAAGCCCTTGTCTTGGGTCCTCATAAGAACGACCAGAGTCAAGGGATTTGGTGCAAGTAGTGTATTCAGGAGGCGCAGAAAACACCTGTAGGGGAACATGGAAGTGAGAAAAAGGGACGGCAGCCTAAAGAGGTGTGCTGGCAAACCACACTGAGGGCACCTGGCACTTAATTCCCCTAAGGGCGCGCCGGCAGACAGCGAATGCTTCAGAGTTCCGCCACGTGCGGGGGCGGGGTGGGGAGATGGCTCCCAGGGGTGTTATTTCTAGCACTTCTGTCTGCCTGAAGGAGGGCATGGCAGCCTTCAGCTGCTTTGGAAAAAGGCTACAAGCAAAGAGTTGCAGACACTGGGGTGAATTCTGAGCACACTGAAGGGATATAGCCCAGGACATGTGGGTAGGCACTGATACTGCTTGCTACAGGAGGAAAAGGTGAAATAGTGAAAGAAAACACCAAAGTTATACAGGACCCACACGTTCCCTGACGCTTCAGAATTTAGCGTGATAGTCACTCTCCTTTAGCAGCTTCTTCATCGTAACAGTGAAGCTGTTTTTAAGCAAATATTGCCTGTATATCTCTCCTGCAGTGTCCATAGAGCAGACCATGTTCATGTTGTTCACCATGTTCTTTCAATGTAGTGGGATAATAAATGCTTAGTGAGTTAGTAAATGAATGGATTGTTTTATATACAATTTCTTTTATATGCTTTATCACTCTATATTTTTGACTCTATGTATGAGGTATACATTATTGGAGAAGACAATGGCACCCCACTCCAGTACTCTTGCCTGGAAAATCCCATGGGCGGAGGAGCCTGGTGGGCTGTAGTGCATGGGGTCAAAAGAGTCGGACACAACTGAACAACTTCACTTTCACTTTTTACTTTCATGCATTGAAGAAGTAAATGGCAACCCACTCCAGTGTTCTTGCCTGGAGAATCCCAGGGGCGGGGGAACCTGGTGGGCTGCCGTCCATGGGGTCGCAGAGAGTCAGACACGACTGAAGCAACTTAGCAGCATACATTATTATCTCCAGCTTGGGGTAAGGAAACAAGAAGAAACTTTTCCCAATACCATGTTACTAAGAAGTGCAAATCTAGGTTTGTCTAACTTCTAAGCTCACCTTTTTCCAGCATAATCTTCCCATAAGGGGGAAGATCCTCCTACTTCTTATGGTCTCCTTTGCAGTGTGCCTTGTCATCCAGTGATCTATCTAGCTGCACTGGTCTCTAGGAAACTTAGTCATCTGACTCCTCATGTGAGGGAGCACTTTTTTATGCAATATTTTCACTATGCTCACCAGTCACATCTAGGAGTTCCTGAATATCACTCTCTCTGCCCAGTTACCAGCCATAAGTAGGGGAAAGGGGATGGAGACAATTACCTTTCCCAAGACAGAGTTCCTTTACTCCCAGGTGCAACTTAATCCACTCAGGTGGGTATACAATCACGTCACCTAGGCCCATTGGCTGAACATGACTCATGCCTTGCTCTGAGAGCCAGGTCTCAGATCCAATGTCAGACACAGTCTGTCCTGCAGGACCTGTAAAGAAACCAGGCACCTGCTAAGGCTATTTCATAGTCCCTATCTTCTTCTGGCACCACAGTTCTCTCTGGGTCCTTGCCTTGCTCTCATGAACATCTTTCTCCAGTCTGACAGTTACCTTTGCCTGATGTCCCATCCCCATGCATGAATTTGGTTGTCAGAACTTCCTGGAGTCAGTAATAGGTCATTGAGAACTTCTCTGGTGGTCCAGTGGCTAAGACTCCATGCTCCTAATGCAGGGAACCTGGGTTCCCTGGTGAAGGAACTAGATCCCACATAATGCAACTAATAGTTTGCATGCTGTAACTAAACATCTTGCACACTGAAGTGAAGATGAAGATCTCACGTACTGCAACTAAGATCCAGTGCAGCCAAATAAATGCATGAAAATAAATGTTAAAATTAACACTAAAAAGTAGGTCATCAGACTGATAGGAACTTGAGTGTGTATCATGCACCAGGCACTGGGCCAAGGATTTCACACATACCATCCTGTCTTCCATGGTCACAGTTCAATGATAGTGGCACCATCCCTATTTCATCCCTGTAGGCTATCACCTGCCGCTCATGCAGGCCATTTGTTTTGCAGTCAGATGCATTTCCTACCCTTCTCTCCACCTGCTCGGTAGTGCAGGAAGCTACATTTCCAGCTCTCTTGACAGCTAGCTCCTGCCAATGGAAGGGCTTGGCAGGAACTAGCAGGGCAGGCCTAAGGCAGGTAAGGTAAAGTTCTCCCTCTCTGCAGCTGGGGCTACACCTCTGGCAGCAACTGTCCTTCTGGTGCAGCACCAGCTCCCCCTGGACAGTCCATCTTTTCATGGTCGCAGCAAACCGGCCACAGTTCCACCTTCCACAAGTCTCCTGGACTTCCTTCCTTTGGCCCTCTAGTCTTAGATGAGGCAGTGGCTGTCTACGATTGCTATCTCTGGATTTCTCTCATGTTCTCTTTGCTGCTTTAACTCTTCTTAAAGCCAGTCCTCTGCATTAAATTCTCTCTATTGAAATACCTAGCCTGCGATTTTCTTTCCTGGCTGCACATTGACTGATATGCTTATCTTCTTGTCCTTTACACTCACACCTCTGTGTGTGTGTGAGGGTGTGTGTGTTTAATTTATTCAAAGCATCCTCTCCTGTAACTATTTGCTCCATTCATGGCATTAATTAGCAATCACTAACTATAACTAGTTATAAACACTCCTATTTGTTCCCTTCTCCTGGTTTACTGTCTGTCTTCTCTGATGGCCTGTATGCTTTGTGAAGCAGGCATCTTCCCTACTGTTTTCATGCTCCTTGTCTAATACTGTAGGTGATTGGCTCATGGATACTCATTCCAGTAAATGAATGGAAAAGTAAAAGAATCTTCATTTTACATAGAAAGACATTCAGAGAGATGAATTGATTTTACAAATAATTTGATTTTGTACGCCAACAGGCCCAGGGCGCTACCTCCTCTATCTGCTTTTTTCCTATGGAGTTTAAATTTGTGACCCAGATTCTTCATGGTGAAAGCCAACCTATTTCATCTTAGACCTTCCTCTCATTATTTCCCCAGCACGATGTGAACCCTTTATTAGGCTTTTGAGCCTTCCTTGCACAACATTCTGAGCTCTATTCCGCCTTATCACTCCCATCCCATGAATGGACCATCTTTCATTCCAACCTTTATCATTGCCTCTGTGAAACTGTGTAGAGTGTCTGAGAGACCTGAGATATTCAGACACAGGCTCAAAACAGATTGTATCCCAAAATGGCTAATTATCAGAATCTCTCAAAGAGATTAAAAAAAGAAGAAGAAGAAAACAAATTCCCAGGTTCAACCCCTAACCTACTTGTTAGGTGAAACCTGGAGGATCTATCTTTAAGGAGGTCCCTTGCATTCTGTGAGTCAGCCAGGCTTCAGAACAACTCTCACTGCTACCACAGTAGAACCGACTAGAGGGAAATCGCTGGATGCAGGTAGATGCGGAAACAAAACAAAGGAAAAAACCCAGAGTTTTAGGCGGCTGCTGGGAATGGGGCTGTCTGATTCTCAAACATCATGATTTGCTGGAGCGGAAGGGAGAGACTACCTGTGCCCATGGTTGTTGACTGATCATATCCTGGGACTGTTTCCTGTCCCTGGTGTCTATTCTTGCTTCCTCAGCACTCTGTGTGGCAGAGTCCCTGACAGTAACCAGGAAACGCTAGAGTCTTGCCTAAGCTCCCTATTACGGTTGTCAGGTAAAGTATAGACTATCCAGTTAGGCTTGAATTTCAGAAGAAAAAATGAGCAACAAATACTTTATATATAAAGCATATGTGTCTGTATCTGTATATGTACAGATGGGCTTCCTCGTGGCTCAAATGGTAAAGGATCTGCCTGCAATGCAGGTGACCTGGGTTCAGTTCCTGGGTCAGGAAGATCCCCTGGAGAAGGGAATGGCAACCCACTGCAGTATTCTTGCCTGGAGGATGCCATGCACAGAGGATCCTGACAGGCCATAGGGTTACAAAGAGTCAGATACAACTGAGCAACTGACACTTTCACTTAAATATATATAGACAGGGGACAGGGAAGTCTGGTGTACTGCAGTCCATGGGAACACTCAAAAACATCTTCGCGACTTGATATATGTGTGTGTGTGTGTGTGTGTGTGTGTGTGTGTGTGTGTGTAAAACATTTAGGTTGAAGTTCAAATTTAAATGGTTTACCTGTGTTTTTTGTTGTTATATACTTCTCTACAATAATCTAGCATCAGGCTGCTCCTGCTAAGTAAGTTTCAGTCGTGTCTGAGTCTGTGCGACCCCATAGACAGCAGCCCACCAGGCTCCTCTATCCCTGGGATTCTCCAGGCAAGAATACTGGAGGGGGTTGCCATTTCCTTTTCCAATGCATGCATGCTAAGTCACTTCAGTCGTATCCAATTCTGTGCGACCCTATGTTCAGCAGCCCACCAGGCTCCTCTGTCCACAGGATTCTCTGGGCAAGAATACTGGAGTGGGTTGCCATTTCCTTCTCCACTAACATCAGGCAGGTTGAAGCATTAACCAAGATCACGCTGCTATCTAAGAGGGCATTTTGAACTCTGTTTTTGTGTATCGCTCATGAAGCCAGTGATGAGGAGAAGGCCTTCTTCAGTAAACACGACCTCTGGAAGCCTTAGCACTGGTAGATTCCATTTTGTGCACTTTTATTTAGTATATATGGGTGGCTGTTCTAAGGACCCCAAGTCCACCCTAAAAGATTTTGGAGGAAAATACTTAGTGCTCTGGAATCAACTGAGGGAAAAACTCCATCTGTTTCAGAAGAGCAGCATCAATTCAGCTAAACAAACTCAATTGTTTTAGGTGTCCAATTTGTCTTTTCCATTTTTGATGACTGAAAAAGATGCTTAATAAATTTTAAAGCCATGAAATTAAAAGACACTTACTCCTTGGAAGAAAAGTTATGACCAACCTAGATAGTATATTCAAAAGCAGATGTCCCATCACTCCATGGGAAATAGATGGAGAAACAGTGGAAACAGTGTCAGACTTTATTTTGGGGGGCTCCAAAATCACTGCAGATAGTGATTGCAGCCATGAAATTAAAAGGCGCTTACTCCTTGGAAGAAAAGTTATAACCGACCTAGATAGCATATTCAAAAGCAGAGACATTACTTTGCTGACTAAGATCCGTCTAGTCAAGGCTATGGTTTTTCCTGTGGTCATGTATGGATGTGAGAGTTGGACTGTGAAGAAGGCTGAGCTCAGAAGAATTGATGCTTTTGAACTGTGGTGTTGGAGAAGACTCTTGAGAGTCCCTTAGACTGCAAGGAGATCCAACCAGTCCATTCTGAAGGAGATCAGCCCTGGGATTTTGGAAGGAATCCAAAATCCTTTGGAAGGAATGATGCTAAAGCTGAAACTCCAGTACTTTGGCCACCTCATGAGAAGAGTTGACTCACTGGAAAAGACTTCGATGCTGGGAGGGATTGAGGGCAGGAGGAGAAGGGGACAACCGAGGATGAGATGGCTGGATGGAATCACTGACTGGATGGACGGGAGTCTGAGTGAACTTCGGGAGCTGGTGATGGATAGGGAGGCCTGGTGTGCTGCGATTCATGGGATCTCAAAGAGTCGGACAAGACTGAGCGACTGGACTGAACTGGATCTCTCTCTGTCTTGGAAGAAAGAGGAGCCAATATTTCAGTTGCTGAGGTCTTAAAAGACAGTGAAAGAGCAACACTTTCTTAAAGGGGGTGGGTGGCAGTGGTGATGTGGTAAGACTGGTGTGGAGGAATGAAGGAGGTCGAGAGAGGCCTCATGGTCAGAGCTGGTGGCCAGAAGTATTGGAGATGGACCCTCAGAGATGGGCCCTTGGAGCCTGATGCTGGTCTCAGGAAGTTGCCCAGGAATGGAGAGGCAGTGAGTGGGCAGTGGCCTGCCCAGTGCAGGCCCCGGGTGAGGGGCTTGTGTCTGGCCAGGTGCCTCTGCTGCCCCAGCCCCTCTACCTGGTCTTCAAGCCTTGTCCCCCAGAGCTGCTCTAGGGGTGTGAAGCCAGGCTGGATCCATCTGATTACCTCATAGGCCTCTCGCGAGGCCTGAGGCAGCCTGCCTTTGCCACGGTGCGTGCATACATGCTAAACTGAGCAAGCCCAGGAGCCCTGATCTAGGGCAGTGTCACTGTCTCCCACCACCCACAACATGTGCAAGCCCAGTGCTCTGCTGCTGGGCCTAGCTCATCCTCAAGTGGGCAAACAGAGGCCTCAGCAGGCTCACCCCCTTGCTCAGCTGGGGTCACGCCATCAACGGTGTGCACCTGGGATGTGAGCTAAGGCTTCTGATGACCAGGGAAATGTAAGCACCAGAGGCGAAGCACAACTTCATGGTCGTTTCTTAGGATGCTCTGGGCTTTCCCCTAGCTTCATTATCATCCATGCTCTGGATGAAGCTGAATCTGGAGAACCAACACAAGAGATCTGCAATTCTGCTTTAAGCAAGGAATAAAAGCTACTTTTATTAAGTTCTGTGAAGATGTTTGAAATTGTAAGATTAATTAAAATATCGGGGCTTACTGTGAGCCAGCTGTCATTTTAGGTACATTATAGCCCTTACTGATTTAATCCTCAACATTGCTTTATGAGACAGGTATGGAGATTGGACCGGAGTGTCGTGGGTTCCTTCCTTAAAGAGCGATGCCTTTGGACACGTGGCTGGGGCTCAGGATGCCAGGAAATGGTGTTCCTTTTGCACAGCGGTGACTATTTACAAGTAGAGTCTTTCTCAGAATGTGGAGACAATTGGCATGTTCTGCACGCAGTCAGGGAACGTTTCTGACTCCGCTGGGAGAATTTCCTCTCGCTATATTAGTCTCTTGTCTGGGACTTTAGGGGAACAGAGTAAGACATAACCATGGAAACTAACAGGCAATTAACTCCAGCCCCACTTGCTGATCTGGGCTAGAATTGCCCTGCTGGAAGCTCTTTTTGCACTTTCCTATTGGAGCCTGATCGAGGCGGAAGTCGTTGCACAGGGTCTGTCCCCAGGCACTGGCCAGTAAGCAAGTACAGTGGGAGAAACAACTGCTCTGGTCAGGAGCCCTGGGCACCAGTCCCAGCCCCACTCTCTGACCCGTGTGATCTTGGGAAATTCACTCTCCACCAGTCTACCTGAGCTCCAGCGTGGAAGTGGGATGACAATGAATGGCTGCCTTGGATTCTCATGAGAATCATGAATTAAAGTTTGTGCAGCATATTTTGTAAGTAACATGTAAGTGTCAGGGGTCATTGCCCTTACTTTTTAAAAAGAGATTCTTTTTTGACATGGACCATTTTTAAGGCCTTTATTGAGTTTGTTACAATATTGCTTCGGTTTTATGTTTTGCTTTTTTGACCAAGAGTTTTGTGGGATGTTAGCTTCCTGACCAGATATCAAACCTGCGTCCCCTGACACTGCAAGGCAGATTCTTAAGCACTGGACTACCTGGGACGTCTCATCATCATAATCATTTTAGATGTATGGTTCAGGAGCATTGCATGCATGCTAAGTCACTTCAGTCGTGTACAACTCTTTGTGACCCCTCCATGGACTGTAGCCCAGCAGGCTCCTCTGTCCACGGGTTCTCCAGGCAAGAATACTGGAGTGGGTTGCCATTTCCTTCTCCAGGGGATCTTCTTGACCCAAGGATTGAACCCTGGTCTCTCACATCTCCTGCACTGGCAAGTGTGTTTTTTACCACGAGCACCCCTTGGGAAGACTTAAGGAGCATTGAAAGAAAGTGAAAGTCGCTCAGTCGTCTTTGTTAGTTCCGTATTCCTAATTTTCCCTCCTTTCCTTCCTTTTTAAGTCTGAATACTTTTCCATGGCCTGTATATACCACATTTGGTTTGTCCATTCATCTGTCAGTGGACACTGATTGCTTTTGCCTTTTGGCTGCTGCTGTGAACAACGTTGCTATGAATGTGAAAGTACAAATATCTGTTCAAGTCCTGGATTTCAATTCTTTGGAGTTTAATCTCATTTGCTGAGTCAGTTGGTGATTCTGTGATTAACCTTTTGAGGGATCGCTATACCACTTTTCATAGTAGCTGCCCCATTTTACATTTCTGTCAGCAAGGGTTCAATCTATCCACAACCACCTCAGCTTTTATTTTCTGGCTTTCCCCCTTCATGATAGCCATCGTCACAAGTGTGAAGTGGTCCCTCCTGTGGCTTTAATTCGCATTTCCTTGATGGCTGATAGCACTGAGCCTCTTTTCATGAGCTTATTGGCCATTTGTGTATCTTCTACAGATAAATGTCTTTGCCCAAGTTATTTTCCCTTCCTCTTCTTCAAAAAATGTTTTCTTATTCTTACAGGTGCTTTTTACCACTTCTTTATCTTCAGTCTGTTTATTATTATGTGCTTTAACTTTCTGTCCTCCTCTTTCAGTCATTTTCCTTTGGGTGTTCAGCTCAGTTCAGTTCAGTCGCTCAGTTGTGTCCGACTCTTTGCGACCCCATGAATCGCAGCATGCCAGGCCTCCCTGTCCATTACCAACTCCCAGATTTCACTCAGACTCATGTCCATCGAGTCAGTGATGCTATCCAGCCACCTCATCCTCTGTCGTCCCCTTCTCCTCCTGCTCCCTATCCCTCCCAGCATCAGAGTCTTTTCCAATGAGTCAACTCTTTGCATGAGGTGGCCAAAGTACAGGAGTTTCAGCTTTAGCATCATTCCTTCCAAAGAAATCCCAGGGCTGATCGCCTTCAGAATGGACTGGTTGGATCTTCTTGCAGTCCAAGGGACTCTCAAGAGTCTTCTCCAACACCACAGTTCAAAAGCATCCATTCTTTGGCGCTCAGCCTTCTTCACAGTCCAGCTCTCGCATCCACACATGATGCTTATTTGACCATTTTTTATTTCAGGATGGTTGTCCTTCTCAGGGCTTCCCTAATAGCTCAGTTGGTAAAGGATCCACCTGCAATGCCGGAGACCTGGGCTTGATCCCTGGTTTGGGAAGACCCCTTGGAGAAGGGAATGGCTACCTACTCCAGTATTCTTGCCTGGAGAATTCCATGGACTGTATAGTCCTTCTCAGGAGTCTGGCTTCTGTGGCCTGTGGGTTCAGGACCCCATAGCAATGTCAAGGCCAGGCCTGAGTCAATCACACGGTCTAAGTGCAGATGGGGGTTAGAACTGGAGGGATCA
This sequence comes from Madoqua kirkii, assembly GCA_006408675.1. NCBI lineage: Eukaryota > Metazoa > Chordata > Mammalia > Artiodactyla > Bovidae > Madoqua > Madoqua kirkii. The sequence continues at coordinate 40,807 of SJYC01112975.1, forward strand.
GGGTTTGCCACCCCAAAACTGCCACGTTGACATAAGAATTATTTTGAGCTGAAAGCATTTGAGTTCCTGAAATTCCTTATCTGCCTGAAAGAACTTGTAAATCCCTTCCTGAGAGCAACTGGATTTTTTTTTCTTAGAGATTACCCCCAGCCAGATGTTGTCGCAAACCATGTATATCCATCTAGTCTCCTGCAGGCCCATTTATCTTTCTGAAAAGTCATTTCTTTCTCCAAACATGTCCTTTTGCCCCATCCCTTTCCCCAGCTAAGTTAGATATATAGACTCCAAAATTCTAACCCCACTTTGAATTACTCACTTCCAGGTACTCCTATGTATATGCGTGATACTAACACACAAGGTAATAACCTTCCATTGATTTTCCTCTTTGTCAATCTGCCTGGTTCAAAGGCCCAGCCAAAGCACCTAGGAGCATAGAGGGAGACGGAATTCTCCCTCTCCTACAGAGCCCAGGGTGTCAAGGTCCAGGTCCCATGAGCTTCTCTCTCTGATGCCCTGGTCAGGGTTGTATCTCTGACTCTCAGCAGTTTTGGGAAGAGTCTGTCTCCCCAGGTTCCTGAGTTGGGAGTGCTTGGGGGTGATGCCTGAGGCTGGGGATCTGTCCTCTCCTGATTTTCTCCTGTCTTCACCCCACCAAAGGTCATGCAGGGTTCTGCTTCTTTATCAGAGACCAGGAGCAGGGCCTGGCCTGATGGGCCCTCAGTGAGTATTCTAAGGGTCACAGAACAGCGGCCAGAGCCGAAGGTAAAAGTGCCCCAACTATTGTACCAAGTGCAACCAAGTACCTCTCATTGCCAGCTCTGGGGACTTCTAGCACCCCAGTGCCAGCCCCTCTCCCATCAGTAAGAACAGAAAATCTGCCCCATACCGAGCCTGGGTATCTGCTGCCTACCCTAGAATGACTCTGCTACTGCTCTGTCTTCATTAACTTTACTTTTTATCTTTTAGTATTTATTTGGCTGCACTAGGTTTAGTTTTGGCATGTGGGATCTTTTAGGTACAGCATGCAAACTCTTAGTAGCAGCATGTGGGATCTAGTTCCCTGACCAGGGATCCAACCTGGGGGCCCCCTGCATTGGGAGTGTGGAGTCTTAGCCACTGGACCACCAGGGAAGTCCCTGTCTTCATTAACTTTACTTTTCCAGGGGTCTCTAGCCCACACAATTGCTTGATTGTTCTTATAGCAATTTCCAGAAAGACTATCAGTTTTTCAATGGAAAACATCAGGAGCCAGCTTGTGCCCTAAAATCCTTTGAATTCTTTGCCCCAGAATCCTCATCTCATTTCCACCACCTCTGGACTGTTGAGTCATGGTCCCTGCCTTATCCTAGTCAAGTTTTCCCCATTCGGAAGATTCGCTTTAAATAAGCTTCCAATGCTCTGTAAGGTTTGATGGTGTCCTGCATGCTGCCGACCATTGGAAGGTGGTGTTTCCTTTGCTGTAGTGGTCAGAAAAGTCATGGTCATCTTCTCCACATGTTTTGTGCGGAGGATGTTTGAGAGGAAGCTTTGACATTGGGCATCACTTAAGTTGATCTTTGATTCTCTAAAATTTTTTTTTAATCTCACTCTTCTTGTTGCTTGTTCCTCTGATCTTTCTCTAGCTCTGTAGTTTCTCCAGGTAATTTTAAGGGAGGGAGTGCCTGGCAGTGACAGTTTGCCATCCTGACATGACATTCCTTCCTGCATCAAATCGCTTGTATCAAAGGGAATTCATGTTGATTCATCCAGGACAGTGTCCAGTGTCTCACGTTGTATCCTGACAGTTTCTGGTTTTTTTAAATCAAAACCCCCACTTCTGTCTGACCCCCAAATCTAACTGATCCTGATTTGAATTTCAGTTTCAATCTGGAGGGAAATTTGTGAATCACATGACTAAAACACGATGGTGATCCAATAATGCTTTAATAATGCCAGGTTATGGGTGTGAGAGCTGGACTATAAAGAAAGCTGAGCCCCGAAGAATTGATGCTTTTGAACTGTGGTGTTGGAGAAGACTCTTGAGAGTCCCTTGGACTGCAAGGAAATCCAACCAGTCCATCAGTCTTGAATATTCATTGGAAGGACTGGTGCTGAAGCTGAAACTTCAGTACTTTGGCCACCTGATTCAAAGAGCTGACTCATTGGAAAAGACCCTGATGCTGGGAAAGAGTGAAGGCAGGAGGAAAAGGGGACAACAGAGGATGAGATGGTTGGATGGCATCACTGACTCAATGGACACAAGTTTGGCTAAACTCTGGGTGTTGGAAATGGACAGTGAGGCCTGGCGTGCTGCAGTCCATGGGGTTGCAAAGAGTCGGACATGACTGAGCGACTGAACTGAACTAATGCCAGCTTAATTATTCCTGCTCTTTGTGACTGTTTTAAAAATAAGAAGTCTGTAGGCAGTGAATAATTATATACCGGTAGATGTTTCAGAGGTTTCAAAGTATCTTATTTTCTAATTTTAGGTATCTGGTTAGTGTAATGGGCATTTTTATTCCTATGCAGTCAGAAAGCAAGTATTTACAAAAATTAAATGTGATATTGAAGTCATGGCTGTTTCAGCTTATAGTTCCTGACTATGATACCACTGGGGCTTCCCTCATAGCTCAGTTGGTAAAAAATCTGCCTGCAATGCAGGAGATCAGGGCTCAGTTCCTGAGTCAGGAAGATCCCCTGGAGGAGGGCATGGCAACCCACTCCAGTATTCTTGCCTGGAGAATCCCATGGACAGAGGAGCCTGGCTGGCTACAGTTTGTGGGGTCACCAGAGTCGGACCTGGCTTAGTGACCAACCCACCAGCACATGACAGCACCGGCAAGTCCACTCCCGCTCAGGCTCAGTCTTAGCTCACTTGCCCCTGACACCGGAGAAAAGACAGCAGATGAAAAGGTCACCCTCCGTATCTGAAGCCAGGCACACCCAAGTTCACATCCTGGCTGTGTCCTCCAGTAGGTTCGATGCAAATCAAGGGTGTGACCTTCCTGATCCCTGGTTTCCTCAAATATAATGAAATTATCTGTATCTCATAGGGTTTTCAGCAGGAACTTTGCTATTATTGTTTGGCTGTTGCTGCTTTGGGAGACGAGATGATTCACTGGAGAGTGGGGACAAATATTAGCACTTCCATTTATATTTACTTTTCCAAGCATTCTATTTTCAGTTTACTTGTTACAGTGTGCATAATGTGGTGTGTGCATGCTAAGTCTCTTTAGTCCTGCCCAACTCTTTGTGACTCTATCTACTGTAGCCCCCCACGTTCCTCTGTCCACAGGGATTCTCCAGGTGAGAATACTGGAGTGGGTTGCCATGTCCTTCTCCAGAGGATCTTCCCAACCCTGGGAATCTTTCTGGCCCAGGGATCAAACCCGACTCTTTTATGTCTCCTGCGTTGGCAGGCAGGTTCTTTACCACTCATGCCAGCAGGGAAGCTCTGCATAATGTTGTAGTTTAATCTTCACTACTTGCCAGTTTATAAAAGATAAATGTGCACACATTATGGGCAATCACTGCTCTGGACTGTCTGATCCCTCTGGTCATCCTATTTTGAGTTGCAAATTAATTCTCAGAAATCCTTTCTTATCATCCAATCAGCCCTTCAAGGGCATGGGTGTCAGCAGCTGGGCAATCAGCAGGTGGAGCTTCTGCGTCTGAGGAGGTGGAAGCTGGTCCACTTTCCCACACAAATGCATAGCTCTACTGACCAGCCTGACTCCCTCGCGAGATTTCCAATGTTATTTCAGGCCTCTAGTTCTAGTTCTGGCAGCACCTAGACTTAACTTAGCCACTTCTTGATCTTTTCCTTATAATTAATAGGGAAAGCAGATAAAAAATTCAGTTTGAATGTAGAAAGTTTGAAAAATGCATTTAGAAAATTTGAAGTAACATATATCTCAAGATATAGAAAGCTGCATCCAATGAATAGATGATATTATATTCTTTTAGCCTTTTTAAAAAAGCTTTATACTATGGAAAATTTCTAAAATGTACAGAACTGGAAAGAATACCTTAACAAGCTCTCATGCACATATCACCAGCTTCAACGACTTATCTACTCATCGACAATCCTGTTTCATCCATCCCCACCCACTCCCTATATTACAAAAATCTTTTAAAATCTTTTGGCCACATCTCTGGAATAGATGGGGAAACAATGGAAACAGTGACAGACTTTATTTTGGGGGGCTTCAAAATCACTGCAAATGGTGACTGCAGCCATAAAATTAAAAGATGCTTGCTCCTTGGAAGAAAAGTTACGACCAACCTACACAGCATATGAAAAAGCAGAGACATTACCTTGCCAACAAAAGTCCATCTTGTCAAAGCTGTGGTTTTTCCAGTGGTCATGTATGGATGTAAGAGTTGGACTATAAAGAAAGCTGAGCACTGAAGAGATGCTTTTGAACTGTAGTGTTGGAGAAGACTCTTGAGAGTCCCTTGGACTGCAAGGAGATCCAACCAGTCTGTCCTAAAGGAAATCAGTCCTGAGTATTCATTGGAAGGACTGATGCTGAAGCTGAAACTCCAATCCTTTGGCCACCTGATTCAAAGAACTGATTCCTTGGTGGGTCAGATGGTAAAGTATCTGCCTGCAATGCAGGAGACCCGGGTTCAATCCCTGGGTTGGGAAGATCCCCTGGAGAAGGAAATGGCAGCCCATTCCAGTACTCATGCCTGGAAGATTCCATGGATGGAGAACCTGGTGGGCTACACCCTTTGGGGTCGCAAAGAGTCAGACACAACTGAGCGACTTCACTTTCTTTCTTTTCTTTTGATACTGGGAAAGATTGAAGGCAGGAGGAGAAGGGGACGACAAAGGATGAGATGGTTGGATGGCATCACTGACTCTATGGACATGAGTTTGAATAAGCTCCAGGAGTTGGTGATGGACAGGAAAGCCTGGTGTGCTACAGTCCATGGGGTCGCAAAGAGTTGGACACGACCAAGCGACTGAACTGAACTGAACTGGCCATGAGGGATGTTTCCCGATCAGGGACTGAACCTGTGTCCCCTACATCGAAAGTGTGGAGTCTTAACCTCTGGACTGCTGGAGAAGTCCTTATTTTGGATTATTTTTGAAGCAAGTCCCAGACAGCTTACAATTTTACGCCTAAGTACTTCAGTATATATTGTTGAAATACATACTGACATTCTAAAACTAAAATCACCATACCACTATCATACCTAAAAACAAATGGTAACAGTGAATCTTTATTTTGTGGTCAGAGTTCAAATTTCTCCAGTGCTCAGATACATAGTTTGTTCAAATCTTATGTTGTGGTTTGTTGACAAGTCTCTTGGATCTCTTGGCATCTATAGATACTTTTCCATGGTTTGTTATTTTCCCTTGCAATTTATTTGATAAGGAAACTGGGTTGTTTGTTGTGGATTTTGCCTATTGCATGCCCAGTGTCATTTAACAGGTTCTGCTATACTTGTTCTCCCATAAATTAACAATTGGGTCTAAAGACTTGATCAATTTTAAGTTGAATTTTTTTAGGCAAGGCTACTTCATAGGGTACTCTTGTATTCTTCAGTTAAGAGGTGCATAATAACTGGTTCTTTATTTTGAAGAGATATTAGCAGCTATTGACAATCATTACTTATATCCATTAATCCAACAGGCATTGTGAAATGGTGATAATCTAATTCTACAATTCCCTCAGAGGATGAGATGGTTGGATGGCATCACTGACTCAATGGAAATGAGTTTGAGCAAACTCTAGGAGATAGTGAAGGACACAGAAGCTTGGCATGCTGCAGTCCATGGGGTGGCAAAAGTCAGACACGACTGAGTAATGGAACAACAAATTCCCTCAACTATCAACTAGAATATAGATATAAAAATAAACTTACATGTGTGCCTGTGGTTGATTCATGTAGATGTTTGGCAAAAAACACTACAATATTATAAATTAATTAGCCTGCAATTAAAATAAATAATTAAAAAAATAACCTTGTCATCATCAATTCATGGGTCACCCAGACATACGGTTTGTATACGAAAAGTCAAAGGACAGTCAAAGGCACTTCAATACTCTATTAAAAAGAAGGTTAAAAATAGCGTTTGGAGTCTAAATAATAACAAGTGCATATAAATAAATTTCAAAGTATGTAGTACCAAGGTTGAGAAAAAGATACAATTTTTACGAGGAGACACTAAAATAAATGGAAACCTATATCATCTTTTTTGATACAAAATAGTCAAAATCATGTAGATGTTATTGTTTTCTGAACTAGACATTCAGGGTTATGCTACTCAAAGCCCCAGACGTTTTGTGTGTTTGTGCATGTGTGTGTGTGTGTGAGATCCCAAAACATATACAGAAAAACAACTGGCCAAGTAAAACCAAAATACTCCAGAAGAACCAAAATGGGAAGTAGCCTCACGAGATAACAGTACTCAGTAAAGGTGTAGTAATTAAGACAATGTGACAGGCTCATAGAAATACCCAATGGAGCAAAATGTAGATTGGGAAATGGACCAAGAGTAAATTGAAACAATGTATGGCAAAACAGAGTGGATTAGTGGGAGAGATGTACCTTTCTTTTTCTTTCCTTTTTTTGAAGGGGGGTGGAGCGCATACCATGCTGCTTGTGGGATTTTAGTTCCCGAATCAGAAATGGAGTTCACGTCCTCTACAATGAAAGTACAATGTCCTAACCACTGGGCCTCCAGGGAACACTTTTCATTAATGTACTTTTCATTAATGGTGCTGAGATAGAAATATTAACAGCCATATAGAAAAAAAAAGATCATTCCTCACAGTATTTACAAAAGTCAATTTCAGGCAGATTGAAGACCTATCTATAAAAGTTCAGTTCAGTTCAGTGGCTCAGTCGTGTCTGACTCTTTGTGACCCCATGAATCGCAGCACGCCAGGCCTCCCTGTCCATCACCAACTCCTGGAGTTGACTTAGACTCACGTCCATCGAGTCCGTGATGCCATCCAGCCATCTCATCCTCTGTTGTCTCCTTCTCCTCCTGTCCCCAATCCCTCCCAGCATCAATCTTTTCCAATGAGTCAACTCTTCTCATGAGGTGGCCAAAGTACTGGAGTTGCACCTTTAGCATCATTCCTTCCAAAGAAATCCCAGGGTTGATCTCCTTCAGAATGGACTGGTTGGATCTCCTTGCAGTCTGAGGGACTCTCAAGAGTCTTCTCCAACACCACAGTTCAAAAGCATCAATTCTTTGGTGCTCAGCCTTCTTCACAGTCCAACTCTCACATCCATATATGACTACTGGAAAAACCATAGCCTTGACTAGATGGACCTTAGTTGTCAAAGTAATGTCTCTGCTTTTCAATATGCTATCTAGGTTGGTCATAACTTTTCTTCCAAGGAGTATGTATCTTTTAATTTCATGGCTGCAATCACCATCTACAGTGATTTTGGAGCCCCCCAAAAATAAAATCTGACACTGTTTCTCCATCTATTTCCCATGGAGTGATGGGACTGGGTGCCATGATCTTCGTTTTCTGAATGTTGAGCTTTAAGTCAACTTTTTCACTCTCCTCTTTCATTTTCATCAAGAGGCATTTTAGTTCCTCTTCACTTTCTGCCATAAGGGTGGTGTCATCTGCATACCTGAAATGATTGATATTTCTCCCGGAAATCTTGATTCCAGCTTGTGTTTCTTCCAGTCCAGTGTTTCTCATGATGTACTCTGCATAGAAGTTAAATAAGCAGGGTAACAATATACAGCCTTGACGTAGTCCTTTTCCTATTTGGAACCAGTCTGTTGTTCCATGTCCAGTTCTAACTGTTGCTTCCTGGCCTGAATACAGATTTCTCAAGAGTAAAAATATAATATTTCAAGAAGATAATATGATATTTATTTTATGACTTGGAGTGAAGTTACAAGATACAAAAAGCATAGGTCATAAAGGTAAAGATGGATAAACTGCATTAAAATTAAGATATTGTAAATGAAAGAGATTTGAAGAGAATTTATAATCTGTCCATTT
>SJYC01112976.1:0-27270 GCA_006408675.1 Madoqua kirkii
TAAAAATATAATATTTCAAGAAGATAATTGATATTTATTTTATGACTTGGAGTGAAGTTACAAGATACAAAAAGCATAGGTCATAAAGGTAAAGATGGATAAACTGCATTAAAATTAAGATATTGTAAATGAAAGAGATTTGAAGAGAATTTATAATCTGTCCATTTCTGGTGGGAATGTAAACTGGGACAAGTCCTTTGGAAAACAATTTGGCATCACAGAGTTGCATACGACTGAAATGACTTAGCAGCAGCAGCAGCAAAGCTACAGATGCCTGTACTTTAGGACATACTGGAGTTGCAGGCCCAGGTACACATCCTAGAGGAAATCTTATCAAGAATCCTCAAGACAGAACTGTTCCTAATCCATAAAATTAGAAGCAACCCAAGTGTTCATTGACAGGAGAGCAGGAAATAAGCTCCTGGTGTAGTGACAATGGAACGCCATAGAGCAGTGACAGCAAATACCCTACAAATAAGAGCATCAAGAAGGGTGAGTCTCAGGAGTTTATGGTGGATCCAAAGAAAAAGGGGGGGGAAGTAGAAGAATGAGTTTATATCTTCTTACTTATGTAAAGTTCAAAAACTGTACAACGATAAGTGGAAACAGGAGCTACGAATACTGTATAACTATGAGGCACAGGAGGAAATGTAAACAGACGGTTCATGCCAGAGGTACCTGGATGTTGAGGGTGGGATGAGATGGGGAAGGGTACGTGTGGCCAGCCACATTGTGGTTCTTAAGCTACATAGTGGGTATGTGGGCATTTGTAGCCTTGGTAGTCTTCACACCCTACACATTGGTTATAAATATACTTCTATGTCTGTTTATATCTAATATTTTTGATATCTGCTTGATTTAAAAAATGGTTCAAACACTTTGAGTTTACAAGTCGGTAACTTTTTTTTATGTTATGTGCCTTTTGTATGTGTTAGTCATTCAGTCGTGTCCGACTCTTTGCGACCCCATGGATTGTTGCCCGCCAGCCTCGTCTGTCTATGGGATTCTCCAGGCAAGAATACTGGAGTGGGTTGCCATTTCCTCCTCCAGGGGATCTTTCTGACCCAGGGATTGAATCAGGGTGTCCTGAGTTGCAGGCACCAGGGAAGCCCTCAAACACTTTGAATTTACAAAGGAGCATCATTGTTGCCTCTTGGGCAGCCCCGCCTGCACCTGTATATAGCCACTCTCTGAGTTCATAGCTGCTCACCAGGGTCTGCCCTGTGCCATCTGGCTCCCCCACACACAGAGTTTAGTGTAGTCTGGACTTCTAGGGTGCCAAGGACCGTAAGGAGCCAGGCAGAAAGTGGGCACTTTCCCCAGGGACCTCGGAAGAAGGGAATTGTCTGTGTCCTTCCAGAGCTCCTCTGGACCATTCTAAGAGTAGTCTAGCCGGGCCAATGCTCGGCCCTGCCTGGCCCCGGCAGATGCCTTATCTAACAAACAAATCGCCAGATACCAAGCTTCACGAGGAGGAGATAAGAATGGAATCCAGAAAGTCAGTGAGCCATCTTTCTGTCTTACCTATGGTTGTCAAGGCTACCAGAGCCTCATGTTTCTTGGTAACCACTCCTCCTAAAATAGCCATCATTGGTGCCAGCCAGCCAACTGCATCTTATATTAATATCACCATCATCTTTACACTGCTTTGAAGGGAAGACAAGGTGGCCACGTTATGTGGAATAAGGTTTTACAGAACGTGCACACCATTCCTCAGCTGGGTGAAGAATTATAATCCCATTTTCAGTTGGCCAAACAGGCTTGGAGAGGTTAAGTGACTTGTCCAATGCCAGATGACTCTCAAGTATCAGAACGGACTGGAAAATCCAGATTTTCTAACGCCACTGATGAGAACTTATCCTCCATCCAGATACTGCCTCTCCCAGCTGAGGTCATGTCACCCTACAGGATGGGTGTGTGAGGAGGGATCAAGTCAACTGGGAAGGTCTGAGCGTGCTGGGCTGAGATTCTAGTTTTGTAGTTGGTACAACCACTACCCTCCTTCTTCTTCCTCATCAACAGAACCCCAGTTTTGTTCCCTGTGGGAGCTCCATGCTTCCTGGGATCCCCTAAGAAGTTAAGGTTGTTTGGTTGTGATGATAATTCTGTTTCCCTTGCTAGTGATTGTTTAAATGTGGGCTGAGACCCACTCTCAGCCAGTGGTGGTGGGCTAAGTCAGCAGGTTATTTCTGGAAATGATGTTTCTAAGAAAAGACTTTACCAAGAGGAAATGTTCCTCCTCTATGCCTAGCATCCCTTTGCATGGGCTGGAGCCTACTTGATAGCCATGAGGAGGTGCTTGCTGGGGATGGCTGAATGGAAAGCCCTTGGTCCAGCTATGAGAGGCCTCCTCTTCTCGGAGCCAGGCCCCTGCCATCTGATAGCATCGGCTGGGCCCCCTTTGACTGCGCCTATGGCCTCTTGCTCTGCAGCTGAGCTCTATTCAGATGTGTCCTTCCAGTTCTGCTGGGCTGTGATTCCCAGTCCTGGACGTGTGTCTCTCTCCCTGTCCTCCTCAGTCCAGTCTCTACTTGGAGGAAGAGGTGATGGGGGGTCCTGAGGGGCAGGGATGGTTCTCTTGACTCAAGATGCACCCCTTTTCATGGGGAACTCCTTGGAGACTCTCTGCAAAAGGCCCTCAGCTTGGGTCTTACCTACAATCGAAGTACAAGTATTTTCCTACTCAACACCTCCAGAAGGTAAAGAGTTTATTTCAGCAACTCAGTTGGAAATCCTTCACAATATAGACAATAATTCTAGTGCCAATTTGGAGGAAACTACTTAATATGTGGAGAACTATCCCTCTTATAAAGGCCTGGCGCTTCATTCACTACAGTGCCTGATTGTTCAGTATCTGATTTGTGCTAAGCTTTGGGCCCCCAAATAGGACATGGCTCCTACCCTGGCAGAGCCCACAGCCCAGGGGAGAGGAGGCACATTCCCAGAGGGCCCTGCCAGGTCAGGGAGCCACAGGTGCTGGGGGTGGGGGGGCACCTGCACTGAGATATCTGGGCAGCTCAGCCAGGGAGGGGCCACAGAGGGCAGGAAGATACTGACAGGTTGCCGAGTTGCAAGGAGATGAGACTCAGGGCAACCAAAAGCAGAGTGGGTGGTCACCCATTTGAAAGTCTGTGACCCAAGTAGTGAGAAGGATAGATTGAGTGTGAATCCTCAGGTCCCTGAATGCCAAGTGAAAGGCTGGGGACTTGATCTGGCCTGGGCAGAGTTTGAAGAGTTCAGGCGGGAGGGTGAGCCATGACTGTTGAGGCTGTGGAGGGGGCAGGTGGGAGGAGGGGGTGATACAGGAGGGAGCCCAGTCGGCAAGCAGTGGGCCTCCACCTGAGAGCTGCCGGGGAGGGAAGGAGGCGTGGGGCCAATGTCATCTGGGTCAAGTCACTTCTGCTGTCTGGGTTCTTGTTTCCTCTGTGCAGCCAAAGTGGAGAGACACAGTGATTCACACCACCTTGGTCTCTGCATGAGATGGAGAAGAAACCTACACGAGTCGTGGTCACAGACTGGATGCAGGAGCAGGAGGGTGGATGTCTTCCCAGTTCTGTGCATTTGTTATCCAGGGGAATGGAGCCCAGTTTACTGATGATGGGAAGAAAGTAGGTGAGAGTGGCTGGGAGAGACAGGATGACTTCTGCCTCCAGGAGGGAGGAGGATGGAGGGGCTGGCGTGGGAGAAGCAGGGACAGCAGACAGTCCATTAACCAAAGGGCTCCCAGCAATGGCTTTTGGATAGAACAACCTCAGCTGCCAAGTCCGTGAGTGTTTAGAACTCAGAAATACATGAGACTGCAGCTGCTTGTTTTTCTAGCTCTTCTCTGATTTTTCTGCTTGATTCCCAAGCATGTATCAGAGTTAATGAAGCAATTCTATTATTAAACCACTTGGAAAACTTAGAAGACAATGTACTTGGGTTTGAATGGGATAATTAGATATTCGGGGGAAAACATTTATAATAGAATTACATATAAATCTCATGTCTTACCCCCTCATACCACATCCATGAAAAAACAGGATCATGCAAAGCTCAGAAATGAGCTAGTTCATGTGTTGTGGTAAAAGCAAACAAATTTCTATTCCAGCGGAGTTCAAAATGTAGATTCTAAACTTCGTTTCTGGCTAAACATCTACTGAGAAGGCTGAACTCACTTTTGAAAAAGAGTGTGTGATGCTGCTGAAAGCCTTGAGGGTTTGCTTTGGCAGAGACAGTACCCGCTAGGATGGTGGGGTGTCTTTCTATTCTGTGCTGTGAATCATCAAATGTGTTTAAGTTATATCTGTTGATGGAGAAGTGGAGGCTTTTGGATATGGTGGGATGTGGAAGGGACAGGGCTGGGGGATTTTCTTCTAGGAAAGAGCCTGAGGAGGCTTGTTGATGTGAACATGGGCTCCCAGTCTTGTTTCCTGCTGGTAGACAGTGATTCACCTCGACCTTGGCATCAACCCACAGTGGGGTGGCTCAGCAATTTACAAGGCTCATTCCCAGGCTTAAATTCTATGGTTTTATATCCCCTTTGTTAACAGGTTCAAATAATTTCCTTCCAAGGGCACACATGGCTAACACACTCAGAGTCAAGGTGAGTCTGAATTGTGCCCAGCTCCAAATTTTTCTAGACCTGTATATGTGTATGTAAAGGAGGGATGGGACACAGGACTGGGAGGTAAATTGGAAGGGTGGCAGGAGCAATGGATTTGGAGCCAAGAAGATCTGAGTTCAAATCTGGCTTGGTCACTCACTATATAGTTAGAAAAGTTAATGAGCCTCTTTGAGCCTTATTTTCCTTTCCTGTAAAATGAAGGTGGTTATAATACCTTCTTCCTAAGGATGTTATGAGGCATCAGTGAGACGTGGCATGTAGAAGCATGAACTTGGAGTTTACCAGCAAACCTGGAGTGTCCCCAGGAGGGTACCATCAGAGCGTTGGAGGACCCTGAACTCCTGCCATGAGTTCATGGTGATAGACCACTGGCTGAGCCCAGAGACTAGACCCTCCCACTTTCAGACACTACTGTGCTCGGCATAATTCAGCAGAGATGGGACAGAATGTGGTGAACCTCAAGGGGGCTTTGATGGAATTCTTTCTGAGTCTCAGCCCCTCACCAGTGCTGGCCCCTGCCCCGGCCTCCATTACTGATGGCAGACAGACTGGCTTGGAAGGGGGACTGATGGAGCCTCAGGTCAACAGAGAGGAAAACGCACTTCTCTCTTTTTCCACCTCCTTCTCTTCCTCACTCCTCCTCTTTATTTTTGTGTTATCTCTGTCTGGCTGACATGGTGTTCAAATAGCTCTAATTATTTTGTTGTCATTTTTAGATGTAATTGTTTGCCCACGAATTGATTCACTTATTTAACACGATTTATTCAGACATACTTCCTTACATTGTACTTTGACATGGGAGACAGGTTTTCAACTCATGTCTTAAGACCAGAGATAGAGTTCAAGGATTGTCACTCAGGGAGTCCAGGGACCCCTTCCACCGCCCCCACTGCAAGGAACTCCAGTTCTGTCTCTCAGAAACTGGGGAGACGCCAATCTCCTTCCTTGGTGTTCTGAACACTCTGTGTATCTGGGAAGGCTTGAGCAACTCTTGGCAGAACTGCCACCTTCCAGAGGGAACACGCATTGCCCCCTAGAGAGAGGGGTGATGAGGGCCAGGCGTTTATAAGGCAGGCTCTTCAGACTGGGAGGAACTGCTTTAAGAGATTCTGGAAGCTCCTGGCAAGTGCTTATGCCCCATAAATTCTTTATGAGGAAGTTAAACCAGCAGGCCCAGCCCTCTAGCAATTCCCAGTTCTTCTATAAACTCTGTGATGTCCTTGGGAGATAGTAAGGCTATTTTTTTCCCTTAAAATATTGAACAATGGGGAAAGGAATCCTTCTTTCCATGCTTGTTCCATTCAACTTTGAGCTATTTCGAATTAGAAAAAATCTTACATTAGTCTGTCCAGGCTGCTGTGACAAAATGCCCTAAAACTGGGTGGCTTAAATAACAGAAATTCTTTTCCCTTGCAGTGCTGGAGATTGGAATTCTGTGACTGGGGTGCCAGCATGGTCAGCTTCCAGTGGGGACTCTTCCTGGCTTGTAGACGACCACCTCCTGCTGCATCCTCCTGTGATGGGAGAGGGTGCCTCTTCCTAGAAGGGCTGGTCTTACCAGGTGAGGGCCTACCCTCATGACCTCATTTGACCTTCATCACCTCCTTAAAGGCCCCATGTCCTCTACAGTTACATGGGCTTCAACACATGAACTTTGTGGCAGGGACAAGATTCAGTCCACAGAAAAGGTCAAGTGCTGAGTCCACGTAGGTGGAAGGAGCTGGTGCTTGGGAGTCAAAATGAACGTAAATACCATATGGAGAAACAGCGTTTCAGTTCTCGGCAGGTAGCAGATAGCCAAAAAACGTTCTTGCACCGTGGCTTCAGGTGGGCCTGAGTCGAGAGGATGTCAGTCAACCAAGGTTTACTGAGCACCTAGTCAGTGCCAGGTGCGAGGGACATAGCAGGATGGAAGACAGGCATGACCCCTACTCTTACAGAACTTGGAATCTTTGGGGAGAAGAGAGACATGAACCAGATTATCACAAAGGCTCCTGTCTGTGGTCTTGGATCCGGGCCCACCTGGCTGGGGCCTCCACTGCTGCACAGACGATGTCTTCCAGAGGGGTGCCCCTCAGGTTCCCTCCTGGGGAGGTGCCCTGGGTGGGAGAGAGCAGAATTCCTGCCGTCAGTCCCTGGAGCTTCATCAAACGCCAGCTCAGCTTGCAGCTATATGATTTCCTCCCAATCGTCTCTTGTTTTGGTGTCCTCTGGGCAGCCGCTCTGCGTCTCCGTGAGTCACAGAGCCACTCCTTAACCTCTGGTCCTGCTCACGGTGGGGAAGAGCCTTTCATCCAGAGCAAACACGTTCCTGGGGACAGTGGGACCTGGGTTGTTGATGCCAGCTCTGCACAAGGATTCCAAGCTGCTGCCCTCTTGGGGCTGTTGAGGGTTTCAGAGTCTGTGGAAGGCGCCGGATGGGTTAGTTCGTGTGAGAAACCCTGATGGCGTTTAAACATCACCCACGTTAGGCAGCAGTGAGAAGAGGGGGATATCAGCTTGCTACCTTCAGTTCAGTTCAATTCAGTCGCTCAGTCGTGTCTGACTCTTTGCGACCCCATGAATCGCAGCATGCCAGGCCTCCCTGTCCATCACCAGCTCCTGGAGTTCATTCAAACTCACATCCATCGAGTCCGTGATGCCATCCAGCCATCTCATCCTCTGTCGTCCCCTTCTCCTCCTGCCCCCAATCCTTCCCAGCATCAGAGTCTTTTCCAATGAGTCAACTCTTCTCATGTGGTGCCCACAGTACTGAAGTTTCAGCTTTAGCATCATTCCTTCCAAGAAATCCCAGGGCTGATCTCCTTCAGAATGGACTGGCTGGATCTCCTTGCAGTCCGAGGTACTCTCAAGAGTCTTCTCCAACACCACAGTTCAAAAGCATCAATTCTTCAGCGCTCAGCCTTCTTCACAGTCCAACTCTCACATCCATACATGACCACAGGAAAAACCATAGTCTTGAGTACATGGACCTTAGTGGGCAAAGTAATGTTTCTGCTTTTGAATATGCTATCTAAGTTGGTCATAACTTTCCTTCCAAGGAGTAAGCATCTTTTAATTTTTTGGCTGCAGTCACCATCTGCAGTGATTTTGGAGCCCCCCAAAATAAAGTCTGACACTGTTTCCACTGTTTCTCCATCTATTTCCCACGAAGTGATGGGACTGGGTACCATGATCTTCGTTTTCTGAATGTTGAGCTTTAAGTCAACTTTTTCACTCTCCTCTTTCATTTTCATCAGGAGGCTTTTTAGTTCCTCTTCACGTTCTGCCATAAGGATGGTGTCATCTGCATACCTGAGGTTATTGATATTTCTCCCGGAAATCTTGATTCCAGCTTGTGTTTCTTCCAGCCCAGCATTTCTCATGACGTACTCTGCATAGAAGTTAAATAAGCAGGGTGACAATATACAGCCCTGACAGACTCCTTTTCCTATTTGGAACCAGCCTGTTGTTCCATGTCCAGTTCTAACTGTTGCTTCCTGACTTGCATGCAGATTTCTCAAGAAGCAGGTTAGGTGGTCTGGTATTCCCATCTCTGTCAGAATTTTCCAGTTTACTGTGATCCACACAAAGGCTTTGGCATAGTCAATAAAGCAGAAATAGATATTTTTCTGGAACTCTGTTGGTTTTTCCATGATCCAGCAGATGCTGGCAATTTGATCTCTGGTTCCTCTGCCTTTTTGAAAACCAGCTTGAACATCAGGAAGTTCACGGTTCATGTATTGCTGAAGCCTGGCTTGGAGAATTTTGAGCATTACTTTACTAGCATGTGAGATGAGTGCAATTGTGTGTGGTAGTTTGAGCATTCTTTGGCATTGCCTTTCTTTGGAATTGGAATGAAAATGGACCTTTTCCAGTCCTTTGGGCACTGCTGAGTTTTCCAAATTTGCTGGCATATTGAGTGCAGCACTTTCACAGCATCATCTTTCAGGATTTGAAATAGCTCAATTGGAATTCCATCACCTCCACTAGCTTTGTTCGTAGTGATGCTTTCTAAGGCCCACTTGACTTCACATTCTAGAATGTCTGGCTCTAGATGAGTGATCACACCATCATGATTATCCAGGTCGTGAAGATCCTTTTTATACAGTTCTGTGTATTCTTGCCATCTCTTCTTAATATCTTCTGCTTCTGTTAGGTCCATACCACTTCTGTCTTTTATCGAGCCCATCTTTGCATGAAATGTTCCCTTGATATCTCTAATTTTCTTGAAGAGATCTCTAGTCTTTCCCATTCTGTTGTTTTCCTCTATTTCTTTGCATTGATCACTGAAGAAGGCTTTCTTATCTCTTCTTGCTCTTCTCTGGAACTCTGCATTCAGATGCTTATATCTTCCCTTTTCTCCTTGGCTTTTCACCTCTCTTCTTTTCACAGCTATTGTAAGGCTTCCCCAGACAGCCATTTTGCTTTTTTGCATTTCTTTTCCATGGGGATGGTTTTGATCCCTGTCTCCTATACAATGTCATGAACCTCATTCCATAGTTTATCAGGCACTCTATCTATCAGATCCAGGCCCTTAAATCTATTTCTCACTTCCACTATATAATCATAAGGGATTTGATTTAGGTCATACCTGAATGGTCTAGCAGTTTTCCCTGCTTTCTTCAATTTTAGTCTGAATTTGGTAATAAGGAGTTCATGATCTGAGCCACAGTCCCCTTGACCACCTGCATTCGTCGGCCTTTCTCTTGGCAGAGGGCTAGTGGAGTAGAAATGTGAACCATTGCCTGGAGGGTTTATGGAAGTCTCCCTGAGTTGTTCTAATGCTCTCTTCTCTTTACTCATAATTGAGAGTCAGCAGCAAAAGGACTTTTTTTCTCTGAGAGAAATAGAAAGTCTTGGGACAGATGAGCCCACTGCCTTAGTGAGCCGCTTATCCTTAGCTGTTCAGTTGGTGTCTCTCTGTGAACACCTGTATTTAGATGTTGCAGCAGAGGCTAATGGCCCTTTCTGCTTTTGGCAACAGCAGTCTGTGAGTTGCAGGCAGGCATATGTCCACCCTAACCTTAACCTTAACCACAGACCACATTTCCTGGCCTCCCTGGAGGCTAACTGTGTCCATGTGATTAACTTTTGGCCAGTAGAGTGGGAGAGGAAGTGGTGCATGCCATTTCCAAATTATGATTTTTCAACCAGACGATCATTTTTATATCAATGGTTTGTCTTATCTAGAAGATCAACTTATTTTTTCAAGCATGTAAACTTCTTGCCCTGTTCGTTCTTTCATCTTTCCTGGGTTGGAGTGTTGAGGTGGTTCTGAGGGGCCAGAGTTCCCCATGCACAGGGATGACAGCCTTGGGATGGCAAAGCACAAGACAGAAAAAAATTGGGTCCCTAAATGATCTCATCAAGCAGAGATACCTGCCAACCTTGGCCCACTGCCTGCATTCAGAATGTTACGTGAAAGAGAAACATTTCTATTTTAAGTCACTGAATTCGGGGCCTCTGACACGGCAGCTTAGACCAAACCCTAAGTAATTTAAGTGTTAGTGGAGTTAAGGTATGGTTAGGAATCTAATTATCTGTAATATGGTTCTGCACTAGATTCTGTTTAGAATTGTATTATTTATTGTTCCCCATCATATATGTGGGGTTCCCCTGGTGGCTCAGACAGTAAAGATCTGCCTGTATTGCAAGAGACCCATATTTGATCTCTGGGTTGGGAAGATCCCCTGGAGAAGAGATTGGCTACCGGCTACAGTATTCTTTCCTGGAGAATCTGATGGACAGAGGAACCTGGTGGGCTACAGTCCATGGGGTTGCAAAGATTCAGACATGACTGAGTGATTAGCCCTAAGATATATATGTCGTTAAGACTAATGGACAAATTCTACCCATCTTGCTTTTAATTTTGAATTGCTTTTGATGTTAAAACCAAGTATATGCCAGGTAGAGCTTTTGGAAGATATAATTCTTTTACAAGCTGTGTATTTACTTATATCAAGCAATGAAAGTTATATAATCTAGTGAATTTCCTGTATGCTTTGATTTCCAGGAAAGTTAGAACTGGGTAAATTTAATGCTTACTATAATAAACCTGTGTTACCATAGGGTTCTTTTTATTGTATTTCTTTCCCTGTGTATATTTAATCTTCTTTTGCTTGTTAAGGGACTTCGTGTACCCATGCTCACACCTTTGCTGCCTTGCCTGAGCTATTCCCCGGCCATCCAGGTACTTTCCCCTGTGCACTAAGGAGCGCGTTCTTTCCTTAGGACTTGTTTTAAGTGCTCTCTCTCTGTGCTGTTGGCCTTCTGTGGAGAGCACCCTGGACCTCCATAGAGCATCTATCGCACTGCCTTTGCTTTAGCTGGTTGACAGCGCTGCTTGAGTGCCAGCCTGTTGTGACCTCACCACTAATTGTCCTCTTTACAGATTAGGGGTAAATTTGTCCTGGACCGATTCTCTGTAAGTTTGATTTCCTTCCTCTATAAGTTGCAAAGCTCATGGAGACTAGCTGAGGCCAAGAGCTTAAGGCAGTCAATTCTGGTAGATTCTTGAGGTGGCCATGTCACAACAGCTGTAATAGTGGGGCTTTGATGTCATCTCTGATAATGACATGGGAGAGGCTGGTGGTCCGTTAACCATGGATGCTGTTCAGTTCAGTTCACTCAGTCATGTCTGACTCTGCGACCGCATGGACGCAGCACGCCAGGCATCCCTGTCCA
The DNA here is from genome assembly GCA_006408675.1 of Madoqua kirkii. Lineage (NCBI taxonomy): Eukaryota > Metazoa > Chordata > Mammalia > Artiodactyla > Bovidae > Madoqua > Madoqua kirkii. The sequence goes on from SJYC01112976.1 coordinate 11,273, forward strand.
TCACCAACTCCCAGAATTACTCACACTCACGTCCATTGAGTTCGTGATGCCATCCAACCATCTCAACCTCTGTCATCCCCTTCTCCTCCCACTTTCAATCTTTCCCAGCATCAAGGTCTTTTCAAATGAGTCAGTTCTTCGCATCAGGTGGCTAAAGTCTCTAAAGTATTGGAGTTTCTGAGATGGAAACTCCATATCAGGCTGATGTGGACCTGAACCTCTGATCTGGCTAGGGTGGAGCCAGCTCCCCTCTAACTGTGTAGCTAAGAAGCCTCACAGCCCCAGGGCCACAGGAGGGGAGGACAGTCATCTACCCAGGGACAGAAGGGGATGGGAGAGGGGGTGCAACATGTGCAAAGGCCGAGAGGAGCGGAAGCAAGGACATTTAGTGTGGTATAAATTAACCAGTGTAAACTCGGGTGGTGAAACTCTGGTGTGCAGGGGTAGGGAAGATGGGAGATGAGGAGGGGCGAGCCAGTGTCCCCTGGTACTAAAGTCTCTAAAGTATTGGAGTTTCTGAGATGGAAACTCCATATCAGGCTGATGTGGACCTGAACCTCTGATCTGGCTAGGGTGGAGCCAGCTCCCCTCTAACTGTGTAGCTAAGAAGCCTCACAGCCCCAGGGCCACAGGAGGGGAGGACAGTCATCTACCCAGGGACAGAAGGGGATGGGAGAGGGGGTGCAACATGTGCAAAGGCCGAGAGGAGCGGAAGCAAGGACATTTAGTGTGGTATAAATTAACCAGTGTAAACTCGGGTGGTGAAACTCTGGTGTGCAGGGGTAGGGAAGATGGGAGATGAGGAGGGGCGAGCCAGTGTCCCCTGGTGCCTCCCTGTGGGGTGAGGCCCTGTGGGTGGAGGGTGAGCCATCCGTCAGTAGGATGACACCACTGCCCATCAGGGGCTTATTCACTCATTCCTTCCTTCCTTAACTGAACAGGAGCAGGCTCTCTACCGGGCCTGGCAATGGGCCTTTGAGGGGGGAATATCTTTTCTTTGGGGGACAACTCAACCCATAACCATAATTCTTTGTTTAGCCCAGAATTTCCCACAGAACTGCCTTTTCCTCTCTTTCGTAAATGCCCCTTAATGAAACCCCAGAGCTGGCGGGGAGAGCAGCTCACCCAAGGACATGCTGCCTGGGATGGTCAAGACCAATCCAGCCAAGGGCTAGGTGACCTAGGAAGGCCTCCTGGGGTTAATGGGGGGCCCCTGGACACTCCAACACCCCAACCCCCCCCACTGCACCCCGAGGTGGGGGGAAGGGAAGGTCCACAGGGTAGGGACATGGGCGTCAGCTTATCCACAGGAGAAGATTCTCAGGGCAGCCTGCCTTGGGTCCTGAGCTCTAAGGATTCACAGGGAGCGCAGGCTGGAGCAGGGTTGGGGGCCAGGTCATCAAAGGAGCTCTTTACGCTTCCGGGCTCATCAGAGCAAAGAAGCGCAGCATCTGTGAGCCCCGGCTCCCGTCACACCCGGGCTTGTGCCACCGCGCAGGCTCGGACTGAGGAGCCGTGGGTGGCGTCACAGCAGTTGAATTTGGCTGTGGAAAGCACCCAAAATAGCCCGCAGGTCTGTAAACAGGCTCTCGCCCCACTCATCAATTTTCCCCTCAACTGTGCTTTACATTTCCCTCCAGAGCTTTTGCACCACGCTTTCCACTTTGGTGTTTCTGAGAAGATTGAGGAGCATTGACAGTTTTCTCTGTAAAAAGATGTGGATTCAAATTCAGGGTTTGCCACCCACTTGCAGTGTGACCTTTACCAAGCTCTAGCTTCATCTTTGCACATTTGTATCTTTGCATTTAGGAAATGGAAATAATAACGTTGGTGTGCTTACCGCCCCCAGCTGCGTGAGTGAGAAGCAGAGAATTAATACTCACGACTACTTTCTTCATCTTGATTCTGTGCAGGGACCATTCTAGAAGCAGTGACTCTAAGGTTCCCGGCCAGATGCGATGTACGGAGTGGTACCATGTGAGTGAGATACATTATTTATAGCGCTCTCTGTACAAAAATATAGTACATAATCACATATTAACTAGAAGAAATTAAGTAATACCTCATTTCTCTCTTTTAATGGTACACTTTTGCTTAAAAAGAGAACATTCTCTGAGTATGGAAATAATCATAAAAAACTTTAAGTCTGGTTTATTATGATGTAATTGACATATCATAAAATTTATGTTTGCCATTTTGCAAATTTTGCCAAATATATAGTTGCATAAGTATCATCACGATCCAGACAGTATTGGCTTCATCCCAAAAGTTCAATCTTATCCCTTTTGAAATCAATCAGTCCTCCCACACTCAGCCCCCAGCAACCTCTGGATTGGAAAAAGACAAAGAGTTTTGTCTTTTTCTAAATGGCTTATAAATGAAGTCATATAGTAGTTTTTCTCTGAGCATAAAGTTCTTAAGATTCATCCATGTTGTTGGACATGTCAGTAGTTTGTTCCTTTTTATAGCTGAGTCACAGTAGGAACCTGATGCAAATTATTTGTCCATTCACCCGTTCAAGAACATTTGATTGTTTCCAGTTTGGAGCTTTTATGAATATAGCCTCTGTGAACACTCAGGGCAACTCTAGGCCCACATGCCTTCATTTCTCTTAGGAAAGTACCCAGATGTGGAATGACTAGATCATATAGGAGGGTTTTGTTGAACTTTTTTGAGAAATTGCCAAACTAACCCCAGCAGTGTATGCGAGTCCCGGTTGGTTGTATCTTGTGTGTTTGTTGTTGTTCAGTCGCTAAGTTGTGCCTGACTTTTTGCACCCGATGGACGGCAGCATGCCAGGCTTCCCTGTCCTTCACTGTCTCCAGGAGTCTGCTCAAACTCGTGTTCACTGAGTAGATGATGTCACCCAACCATCTCATCCTCTGTCGCCCCCTTCTCCTCCTGCCCTCAATCTTTCCCAGTAGATCTTTTCCAGTGAGTTGGCTCTTCACATCAAGTGGCCAAAGGATTGGAGCTTCACCTTCAGCATCAGTCCTTCTAATGAATTGGGTTGATTTTCTTTTATAATTAACTGGTTTGATTTTCTTCCTGTCCAAGGGACTCTCAAGAGTCTTCTCCAGCACCAAATACTTAGTTTTCTTTCTCTCTCTCTCTCTCTCTCTCTATATATATATATATATATATATATGTATGTATGTATACTAATTTTAATCATTCTTATAGGAGTGTGGTGGTATCTCATAGTTTTAATTTGTATTTCCTTATGACTAATGATGTTAAACATCTTTTCATGTGCTATTTACCATCCATATTTCCTCCTCACTTAAGTGTCTGTTCAAACATTTTGCCTCATTTAAAAATTGGCTTGTTTTGGTGAATTTTTAGATTTTAGAAATATTTTGAATTTTAAAAAATCATGTATGTGTTTTGCAAATAGTTCTTCCAGTTTATGGTTGGTTTTTTCATTTTCTTAAGTGTCTTTCAAAGAGTTTTTAATTTTGAAGAAGTTCAATTTTTTTTCCTGTTTTGATAACTGCTTTTTGTGTCTTATCTCAAAAAAAAAACCCATCAAATTTCCTAATTCTCAGGTCAGAAGGATTTTCTTTTACCTTTCCTTCTCCATTCCCTGGTGGCTCAGATGTTAAAACATCTGCCTGCAACACGGGAGACCTGGGTTGATTCCTCGGGAAGATCCCCTGGAGAAGGAAATGGCAATCCACTCCAGCACTGTTGCCTCGAAAATCCCATGGACGGAGGAGCCTGATAGGCTACAGTCCATGGGGTCGCAACTAAGCATCTTCACTTCACTTCAAGTTTTATGTATGATGTGAGATATGGGCTGAGCTTCCTTTGTGTGTGTGTGTGTGTGTGTGTGTGTGTGTGTGTGTGTGTGTATGGATATCCAATTCTTTCTGCACCATTTGTTGAAAAGACTAATCTTGCTCCACAAATTATCTTTTCACTTTAGTGAAATGTCAATGGACCACACAGGTATGGCTCTCCTTCTGGATTCTGTTTTTTCCACTGAGCCACATATCTTTACTTTTACTGATATCACATTGTCTTGATTACTGTGGAGCCAGTGGTTCAGCCACAAGGTTTTTGTTAATTGATTTTTGGCTTCATGGGGTCTTTGTTGCGGTGTGTGGGCTTTCTCTAGTTGCGGCGGCCAGGGGCCACTCTTTGTTGCGGTGCCCGGGCTTCTCATTGCGGTGACTTCTCTTGTTGCAGCTCGAGGGCTTTTGTTTTGGTGCAGGGGCTTAGTCACTCCTCAGCATGTGGGATCGTCCCAGACCTGAGATCAGACCTGCGCCCCCTGCACTGGCAGGCGGATTCTTAACCTCTGGACCCCCAGGGAAGTCCCTAGCCACAAGTTTGAAAGAGACTGCTTTATGAGTATTACATTAGTTATGTCCTTACATGTGTATGTGTGAGATTCTTGACTGCAAAGACATTATCATATTCATTTCTACTTCTTCTCAACAGCACCCAGATTAATAAGAAGTGTGTGGTGGGAGGGGTTTGTGAAATGTTTGGTGCCACCATGATGGATGGGCAATGAGGGGGATATAGGTGATCAGCCATCCTCCCGGTAAGAGTCTAGCCAATAGCCTTTATACTCATGTCCCCAGGCATGGGCTGGGACCACGACTCTGAGTGTTCAGTCCTCTCTCCTTTTGTGTGAAAGGTTAAGTGAGAAGGAGAAAGGATTGTTTTTCTGGTATTTCTTGGGTTCCAGAGCAGAGGATGCCCTGTCGAGCTTCTTGGTCCTGAATCTGCCCTCACCCAGATCTGGCTCCATTGGCCTTCTCACGTCTGCTGGGGTAGAAAAGGGTACAGCACCCCTGGTCTGAAAACAGTCACAGAAACCCCTTTAGAAGCCATCGTGGCCATGTAGGAGGTAGGTGCACTTCCCAGCCTTCATCCTTCTTACAGCAGTTTGGGTGTTCAGCCACGTTCATTTGAAAGTCAATTTACCCCAGGAGATGGGGAATAGAGTGCTCTAGAGCTCAAATGGAGTGATTTTTGCAAAAGTCAGGCCTGGGAAAATCAACATCACTCCCATTTTAAAACTATCAAAATCAAGGTCTATTTGTTTAAGCTGTTTATTTGGTACAGACAGGCTGCCAGGGCTACAAATGAAACATTTGTTCCTGCTGATGGCTTCGAAAGGCCAATCTTCTTTCACGCTAAGAATCTCAGTAGCCGAGTGCCTCCCTCTTTCTCTGGTCTGCCGTCTTTGCCTTGAGCACTCGGAGCTGTCATGAGTGTCTGAGTCTGGCGGGGTGACAGCTTTATTAAAGATGCAGCTATCTCTGTCTGAGGGCTTATCTCTTCCCTTGGTGCTGGTATTATTCAACTCTTGCTTTGCAAATTAGTTTTTTCACGTATTCACACACATTCCTGCTGGAGGGCAGTGATCCCTTCCTCTGATGCCTTCACTGTCTTGCACATAGTGTTAAATAAATAGCTGTGTGCATGCTTGCATGCATAAATACATACACTATCACCAGGATTTGGGCTTCCCAGGTAGTGTTAGTGGCAAAGAGTTCACCTGCCCGTGCAGGAGATACAAGAGACATGGGGCTAGATTCCTGGTTTGGGAAGATCACTTGGAGGACGCTATAGCAACCCACTCCAGTATACTTGTCTGGAGAATCCCACAGACAGAAAAGCCTGGTGGACTACAATCCATAGGGTTTCACAGAGTCAGACATGACTGAAGCAACTTAGCACTTATGCATGCATGCATGCATTACCAGCGCTGGAAGAGTTTAAAAGCCAACCCCAGGGAGGCAGTCAGTGGATAGTTTTTAAGCCCAGATGCTTGAGGGGGTGCTTGATAACAGGACCAAGTCAGCAATTATCATTTAAAGGACTCTGTATTGGGGAGGAAGCTTTTAGGAAGCAGCCCAGATGTCATTTTCTTTTAAACCCCACTCAAGATTCTCACTGTGGCTACCAGAGGAACAGAAGTGCCTGTTTGCATGGGAGAGGAGTTGTCCCTTCAGACATTTGTTCAAGCGCAGAAAAGTCAGGGCCAGTGGGAACAGGAAAATCAGCAGTGGAAGACAGGTAAGGACAAAGACACTGAGAACTCTTTCCAGCCTGGGACCTTGGGATGTTGCTTGCAGATCTGCCTGAGATCAAGAAGTAGGTTTGCACTGAACACAGAAAACAGTAGGAAGAAAGATGAAAATGGTGTGGCGTATCTCAGTTTCCACGGAGAAGAGGTTAGCTGCGAACAGTGGAAGCTGATTTTCTATACGGTGTTGATGGCTTAGGAAGCACTCTTCTTTCCACCGTGTGGTTCAGCATTTCTCACCCACCTCTTTGGTGGTCTTCGTAGTACGTGCTCTTTGGCATCTGTGTCCCAGTGACAAAAACCTCAGGTACTGCTCACCAGGTGGGTGTCCCTGACATTCTCAGGACTGAGGTCTTTTGAGGTTCTGCCACCCACTCCTGGCACAAAGGCTTGCACCCTCAAAACTTGATTTCCCAGAATTAGACTCATTTATTATCCATATTCATGTGGAAACATATGCCCCCGCTTTTTATTCAAAACAGAGGCTTGCCTTAGGATAACATCTCGAGCCCTCAGCCGCACGCAGGCACTGCCCTGCTCTACAGGCCCACCAGCCTCTCTCTGCCCCTCTGAGCCCTCACGCCTCTGGGCAAAATGGGGGACCCCTCGCCTGGGTGCTTGTTAGCATCTCACTTCTCCTTTAAGATTCATGTCACCTTTCTGAACTTGCTTCTTATCTGTTAAACTAGACTTACCTGTCTTAGTCAGGGCTGCCGTGACAAAGTACTGAGTGGCTTAAACACTAGAAATTTGTATTTTCACAGTTCTGGAGGCTGGAGAGTCTAAGATGAAGGTTCTGGCTGAGTTGGTTTCTGATGAAGCCCTCTTCTGACGTGCAGACAGCCATCCCTCGCTGGATCCTCCCCTGACTTTTGCACGGTGCACAGAGGTAGGAGGTGGGGGGGAGGAGAGAGGGAGACAGAGACAGAGAGACTCAGAGAGAGACGGGGGATGGGGGGGTGAACAGCACTTCTCTCGGGCGTGTCTTCTCATAAGGATCTCGTCTCATTGGATCAGCGAGCCACTGTTGCGGCCTCACTTCACCTTAATGTTTTCTTTGTGGGCCCCATCTCCAAATCTCCAAATCAGCCAAATCACAGGGGGTTTGGGGTCAATATATGATTGGGGTCCCTGATGCTGGGATTCACAGCTGGTGTTTCAGAGCTGGAAGCAGACAGGACTAGCTGTAAGGAAGTAGAGACTCTACCTGACCGATGGGGAGGTGACCCGGCCATGAGAGGTGCAGCCAGTCATGTCCACCTCATCCTGTCTCAAGGAGCAGTGCTCGGGGCGTAGAGACATCAGGACGGCTCTTGTCTGTCTGGTGAGTGTCTGCCTGAGGCTGGTGCACAGAGTCAAGGCAGCTGTCCAGTGTAAACCAAGTACAAGTGGGAATTTCTCAGGGCTAGATGTATTTTGGAATTCGATGTTTTCTTCAAAATTAAAAAAGAAAGAAAAGAAAAAAGCACTGGTAACCCAGCCTATATTCTTTTGTAAAAATTATTTATTTATTTGGCTCCGCTGGGTCTTAGTTGCAGCATGTGGAATCTTTAGTTGTGGCATGCAGGATCGAATTCTCAAACCAGGGATATCATCCAGGTCCCCTGCATTGGGAACTTGGAGTCTTAGCCACTGGCCCACCAGCAAAGTCCCAATACAGCCTATATTTTGCACATTGAGCAACATCGCCAGGGGATCTAAAGATCTAGGCAGCACCCTGTGGTCAAACATAAAGAAATTTTTAGAGAGAAGTCTAAGTGGGATAAAAACAGCATGTGATGTCAAGGTTACCAGTGCCACTAAATATGCCACAAGCCTACGAAAAGATGTTCAGAATGGCCAGTCCAGGACGGTGAGGTGAAACAATTCAGGGGACCTGACTGTGGAACGAGAAGGGAAAACAGCATATGCAGGGGAGGAAAGCTGACATCTGGGGGCTTCCCCCTGAAGCTGCCCTCTAGAGATTCGGGGGAGCCACCGTGATGGGGAACCCCAGTGATGGCTGCCACGCAACTTCCTCTCAGCAACTTCCTCTCCTCTGCCTGCCGAGCCGCAAAGTGCCACCTCCTCCCAGGCTGCAGTGTGCAGATGTTTCTCTCTGATCAAGAGTATAATTAACACCTGTCAAAGCAATGGGCCGCGGTGGGAGGGGGATTTTCCTCTCATCAGGAACCGTGTTCCTCAGGAAGTGCTCGGTGTCTAGGAAGAGCATTTCCAACGTGGAGGGATTAAAAAGCCATCTTATAAAATGAAGAGGCAGGTGGTGTTTATCTGAGCTAATGCCTGTGAGTTTGTTCATTTGATTTCAGTAAGCATGCTGACAGATGTCTGATGAGCTAGGGAAACTTGTTCAGTATCAGACCCTTGGCCACGCACACTTGTGCCAAATCTGGGTATGACATTTTGCTTTGCTCCTCTTGAGTCAAGAGAATCATCTGTGGGTAGAAAGGGTTATTTGTTACTTTTATCCCCACAGTTATTTCGCACAAAGCATAACCAGGGAAATATTTCCTTAAAGGCTCTGTTTCTGTTGAGTTATTTTTAGGGAGCTCTGTAGTCAATTAAATATTCAGTGGCAAATGAATTGCTGAGAAGGTTGTGGTCTTATGGAACATAGTTGTACATGTCACCAGGGTTTTGTTTAAATTTTGAGACAGGCCAAAAGTTGGTCATACACAGATAGATTGACACAGTCATAGTGAAAACTATAATGAGGACCACCGTGCAGTACCTTTTGGGTCTTGAGAATTCTCACATTCATGATTGCCTCTGCAACTGACAACATCCTTATGATACAATTTCTGTTCTGAGATGTCCAGTTTCAGTTCAGTTCAGTTCAGTCGCTCAGTCATGTCTGACTCCTTACAATCCCATGGACTGCAGCACACCAGGCTGCCCTATCACTAACCTTTGGAGCTTGCTCAAACTCATGTCCATCAAGATGGTGATGCCATCCAACCATCTCCTCCTCTGTCATCCCTTTTTCCTCCTGCCTTCAATCTTTCCCAGCATCAGGGTCTTTTTCAGTGAGTCAGCTCTTCACATCAGGTGGCCAAAGTATTGGAGTTCCAGGCTCCACAGCAGTCCTTCCAATGAATATTTACAATTGATTTCCTTTAGGATACATCAGGGTCTTTTTCAGTGAGTCAGCTCTTCACATCAGGTGGCCAAAGTATTGGAGTTCCAGGCTCCACAGCAGTCCTTCCAATGAATATTTACAATTGATTTCCTTTAGGATTGACTGTTTTAATCTCCTTGCAGTCCAAGGAACTCTCAACAGTCTTCTCCAGCACCACAGTTCTAAAGCATCAATTCGGCGCGCCAGTTTCTTTATGGTCCAGCTCTCACATTGATACGTCATTACTAGAAAAACCATAGCTTTGACTAGAAGGACCTTTGTTGGCAAAGTAATGTCTCTCCTTTTTAATAAGCTGTCTAGGTTGGTCAAAGCTTTTCTACACATCGATTCAGAGTGGATAAATGACTTGGACAGGAGAATGAGAGAAAGTGGTATTAGAATCATACATTTTTCCAGAGAAGAGTCCCCCAGCTTTCTACATTGGGAGGTGAGTGTGGGAATGGTGACATGAGCCTTATAAGGACACCAGTCATTGGGTTAGGGCCTGGTATAACTCATAATTGATCCGAAACTGATTACATCTACAAAGACCATCCTTTGAAACAAGATCACGTGTGTTTGGTCTTTCGGTAATTCCTGGCATAGGGCTCCAGAACACTTGGAGTTTCCTAAGCAAGAAGACGGAAAAGGCAATGGCACCCCACTCCAGTACTCTTGCCTGGAAAATCCCATGGATGGAGGAGCCTGGTAGGCTGCAGTCCATGGGGTCATTAAGTTGGACATGACTGAGCGACTTCACTTTCACCTTTTGCTTTCATGCATTGGAGAAGGAAATGGCAACTCACTCCAGTGTTCTTGCCTGGAGAATCCCAGGGACAGGGGAGCCTGGTGGGCTGCTGCCTATGGGGTCGCATAGAGTCAGACACGAGTGACTTAGCAAAGCAAGGAGAAGGATAAAGGTGACTCTTGTTATGTTAATGAGGTGACTTCTGGAAAGTCCTTAAGGATGGGGTTGGTGGCTAGGAGAACCAACCAACAGATTAGAGGCATGGAGATTTCAGTCTCATACCCCAGACATCTGGAGAGGAGATGCGGCTAGGAATGCAATTCAGTCACCAGAGGCCAATGGTCTAACCCATCACACCTTTGTAATGAAGCTCTATAAAAACCCCAAAGGAGAGAGTCCAGAGAGCTCCTGGGTTGGACATGCTGGGACAGTGGTGACTCTGGAAGGGGCATGGCAACTCCACAACCCTCCCCACACACTTTGCATCTCTTCCATCAGGCTGCTCCTCAGTTGTAGATTTTTACAATAAACCCATAACCTAATGTACAATGTTTCTCTGAGTTCTGTGAGCCACTCTAGCAAATGAACTGAACCCAAAGAGGGGATCATAGGAACCTGCAGTCTGTAGCCAGTTGGTCAGAAGCCCAGGTGTTAATCTGAACTTGGGACTGGCCCTGGAAATTTGAGTGAAGAATGGCAATCTTGATAGAGCCCATAACCTGTCAATCTCTGAGTGGACAGTGTCAGAATTGAGTTGAACTGTTGGATACCCAGCTGGTGGTGAGGAATTGTTTATTGGTGGGAGAAACCCCCTCCCCTCAACATACACACAGACACACACCTCGGAACTGTGCATATGCAGAACAGTCCACAGGGTGGCGGTGGGGGGGGGAGGTAGTCTCTAGGAAGAGCAAGAAATTCATCAGCAGCCCCTCTGATCTCCCCTTTCTCCCAAGTGGAGTTAGTGTGCTTAGTCGCTCAGTTGTGTCTGACTCTGTGAGACCCCATGGACTATAGTCCGCCAGGCTCCTTTGTCCATGCAATTCTGCAGGCAAGAATACTGGAGTAGGTTACCATGCCCTCCTCCAGGGATCTTCCCAACCCAGGGATCGAACCCAGGTCTCCTGCATTTGTAGGTGGATTCTTTACCATCTGAACCATGCAGAAAGCCCCCAGGTATAATTAACTTCTCGATCAACTCCCACGATTCAGGGAGCTCTCATGGAGCAGTCACCTAGGAAAACAGAACCAAGCCCTGTGCTTCATCTGAGTCCAGAGGGAAGGAGGAGCCAGGTCAGTTTGGCTGTGACCATGTGGGCTCAGCCATCACTGGGGTCAAGGACAAGCCTGGACCATGTGGTTCACACCTCACTGTAAGCTGGGTGCAGCCATCCAGGTCACCTCCCCTGGGGGGCTGTGGCTGAGCCTGGGGCCAGTGGGTGCCCTGGGTGCACAGAGCTGGAGGCAGGACCAAACCAATGGGCAGATCGGACCAATTCTGTCTCCAAATGTCTTGACTCTATTTCAGAAGCCCTTCTGTGGATGGTTAACACCTCCTGTCCTTTGTGGATGCTTTGAAAGTGCGAAGCTGATCTCAGGGCTTATGGGAAATGTGGGCCACCAGATGTGGGCTCAGGCCTGCCATGCCTTCCTGCTTACTTTTGGGCAGGAGCTCAGAGGGAAACCGACCCCTGGTTGAGCCCCTCCCAAGGCTCACACCCAGAGTCACACAGGACAGTCTGTGTCAGGTAGGTGCTTGCTGTTCCCTAAACAGAAGCACAGACCTGCAGTTAAAGCCCTGAGAGGAACAGCCACAGTGCAGTTGCCCTTATTTGGTTCAGAAGCTGGGTGAGATGAATCAGCCTTGAAAAGAGCAGGGACCTGGGACACTCCTTGGTGCTGGCACTTGGAGGACCCGCAGATGCAGCGCCCTGGCCTTATCTGCCTAGAGAGGGCTTGTGGCTGCCGTGGGGCCACTCCTCTCAGGCCTGCTGTAGCTACAGGGAACGGCTTCAGCCGAGCACGTTGCCCTTTGCAGGACTGTCCACGCCCGGTAACTGATCGAGGAGGAATGTCAGAGTCTGGCCATCTCCCCTTGGGGCTGGCTGGGCTCTGCTGGGCTGCACAGCACTAACCCTGGCCTCTCCCCTTTCCATCAGATCACAGGCCTCTGTCCCCCTCCTAAGACAAGCTAGATGTGGAAGGGGTGATGGCCTGGTACACATGTGGTGTCCTATTAAGTTGTCATAACCACACGAGGTTGGGGAAATAATGGAAACAGTGAGAGACTTTATTTTGGGAGGCTCCAAAATCACTGCAGATGGTGACTGCAGCCACGAAATTAAAAGACACTTCCTCTTTGGAAGAAAAGCTATGACCAACCTAAATAGCATATTAAAAAGTAGAGACATTACTTTGCCAACAAAGGTCTGTCTAGTCAAAGCAGTGGTTTTTCCAGTAGTCACGTGTAGATGTGAGAGTTGGACTATAAAGAAAGCTGAGCGCCAAAGAATGAATGCTTTTGAACTGTGGTGTTGGAGAAGACACTTGAGAGTCCCTTGGACTGAAAGGAGATCCAACCAGTCCATCCTAAAGGAGACCAGTCCTGGGTGTTCATTGGAAGGACTGATGCTGAAGCTGAAACTCCAATACTTTGGCCACCTGATGCAAAGAGCTGACTCATTTGAAAAGACCCTGATGCTGAGAAAGATTGAAGGCAGGAGGAGAAGGGGATGACAGAGGGTGAGATGGTTGGATGGCATCACCAGCTTGATGGACATGAGTTTGAGTAAGCTCCAGGAGTTGATGATGGACAGGGAGGCCTGGCGTGCTGCAGTCCATGGGGTTGCAAAGAGTCGGACACGACTGAGCAACTGAACTGAACTGAACTATACGAGGAAGAAGTCGCGGTTCCCCAGAGGGCTTTGGTGGGCAGCCCATGGTGTGACTGAGGCCCAGGAAGTTCCCGAGGATGGGAAGCCACGCACGCTTGGTGGCTGGGCGCTGATGTGGAGGAAGGCACTGAGCTCTTGACGTCATAATTACTTGGTTCTCTTGCACTGAAACATCCCTCAAAGGACAGTAATTATCAAGTCCTGCCTGACATGATATTTTCTTCAACACATGAGAAGACACTCCGGAATTTCTTCTCCTTCTTCCCATACCCCTCCCCTGCCTCTCTCCATCCCTCTTCCCACACTGCTCCTAGTTCAGGTTCAGCCCACGCCGCTTCCCTCATTGTGCCCTTTCCTCTCCTCATTCGATCCTGTAACGCCCCCTTCTCTGGCCAGAAGTAGATGTGGAGCTGGGGGCAGCCAGAGACAAGCATTTGTCAGATGTTTGCAGGGCAGGGCCCGGAGCAGCTCGAATGTATGTCAATGTCAGGAGCTGAGCTGAAGCCCATGGCCCTTTGCTGAAATCCATGGGGGATAAGGAGGGGCTAGCTGTTCCCACTCCTGAGGTTCCCTTTCCCCTGCACTCTGCTGGGGATCAGATTTCCTATACGGCAGCCAAGTTCAGTGAAAAACACTGGACTTGGACATACACACCCAGATAGATTTGTTTTAAAATCACTAGCTATTCACTTTTTTAAAAAATTAAGGGACTTCGCTGGTGCTCCAGTAGCTAAGGCTCCGAGCTCCCAATGCAGGGGGCCTGTGTTCAATCCCCTGTCAGAGAGTTAGATCCCACATGCCAGAAACTAAAGATCACATGTGCCAAAACTAAAACCTGCTGCAGACAAACAGATAAATATCTCCTTAAATTGATGACCTTTATTTTCCTAAAGCAGTTTTAGGCTTCTAACAAAATTAAAGGGATAATATGAAGAGTTCCCATATACTCCCTGCCCCTAACAGGCACAGACTCCCACTGTCAACATCCTCACTAGAGGACATCTTTATTACTATCAATAAACCTCCACTGATGCGTCATTATTCTCTCTTGGTGTTGTACACTTTATGGAAAGTCTACAACTTTATAGACACTCAGTCGTGTCCAATTCTTTGCAACCTCATGGACTATAGCCAGCCAAGCTCCTTTCTATCCATGGGATTCTCTAGGCAAGAATACTAGAGTGGGTAGCCATTCCCTTCTCCAAGGGATCTTCCTAACCCAAGGATTGAACCAGGGTCTCCTGCATTATAGGCTGATTCTTCACTATCTGAGCCACCAGGGAAGCCCCTGTATACCCTATGGGTTTGGGCAAATGTATAATGGTATATATCCACCCTATCCCCATGGTGTCATACAGAGGAGATTCACTGCTCTGTAAACCTCTGAGCTCTCCTGAATCACCCCTTGCCCCTCTAAGCCCTGGCAACCACTGATCTTTTTACTGCCTCCATAGTTTTGTCTTTTTCCAGAATGTCATATAGTTGAAATCATACAGGATGTGGTCTTTTCAGATTGGCTTCTTTCACTTAGTCATATGCATTTAAGTTTCTTCCATGTCTTGTCACTGCTTGATAGCTCATTTCTCTTTCAGTTCAGTTCAGTCGCTCAGTCGTGTCCGACTCTTTGCAACCCCATGAATCGCAACGCGCCAGGCCTCCCTGTTCATCACCAACTACGGGAGTTCACTCTAACTCATGTCCATCGAGTCAGTGATGCCATCCAGCCATCTCATCCTCTGTCGTCCCCTTCTCCTCCTGCCCCCAATCCCTCCCAGCATCAAAGTCTTTTCCAGTGAGTCACCTCTTCGCATGAGGTAGCCAAAGTACTGAAGTTTCAGCTTTAGCATCATTACTTCCAAAGAAATCCCAGGGCTGATCTTGAGAATGGACTGGCTGGATTTCCTTGCAGTCCAAGGGACTCTCAAGAGTCTTCTCCAACACTACAGTTCAAAAGCATCAATTCTTCGGTGCTCAGCCTTCTTCACAGTCCAACTCTCACATCCATACCATAGCCTTGACTAGACAGACCTTAGCTGGCAAAGTAATGTCTCTGCTTTTGAATATGCTGTCTAGGTTGATCATAACTTTTCTTCCAAGGAGTAAGCATCTTTTAATTTCATGTCTGCAATCACCATCTGCAGTGATTTTGGAGCCCCCAAAATAAAGTCTGACACTTGTTTCCACTGTTTCCCCATCTATTTCCCATGAAGTGATGGGACTGGATGCCATGATATTAGTTTTCTGAATGTTGAGCTTTAAGCCAACTTTTTCGCTCTCCTCTTTCACTTTCATCAAGAGGCTTTTTAGTTCCTCTTCACTTATTCCTCTGTCTGGTTGTACCATTGTTTATTTATCCACTCACCTATTGAAGGACATCTTGGTTAAGTCCAAGTTTTAGCAATTATGAATAAAGTTGTGATAAACATCTGTGTGCAGGTTTTCATATGGACATAAGTTTTCAACTCATTCGGGTAAATACCAAGGAGCAGTTTTATAAGAAACTGACAAAGTGTCTTCCAAATTGACTGTACCATTTTTCATCCCCACCAGCACTGAATATATCCTTGTTGCATATATCCTGCTGCTTATCCTTGTTAGTATTTGGTGTTGCCAATTATTTGGATCTTAAACATCTCATAGGTGTGTAATGGTATTTCACTGTGGTTTTAATTCACAAGTCTCTAATGGTCTAGAATGTGGAACATCTTTTCATATAATGACTTGCATCTGCATATCCTCTTCAGTGACGTGTCTGTTAAGGTCACTTGCTGGAATTTTGATTGGGATTGCATTGAATTTACAGACCACGTTAGTAAGAATGGACATCTTGACAAAATGAGTCTTCCTATCTATGAACATGGACTGCCTTTCCAATTACTTAATTTTTCCTTGGTTTCTTTCACCAGAATTTTGTAGTTGTCCTCATATAGACCTTATACAAACATTTTTTTTCTTATACAAACTTTTGTCAGATTTATACCTAAGTATTTCATTTTGGGGGTGCTAATTTAAATAATAATACAATCAGTTCAGTTTAGTTCAGTCACTCAGTCGTGTCCGATTCTTTGCAACCCCATGAATCGAAGCAGGCCAGGCCTCCCTGTTCATCACAATCTCTCCGAGTTCACTCAGACTCACGTCCATTGAGTCCGTGATGCCATCCAGCCACCTTATCTTTGGTCGTCCCCTTCG